>OMLB01000732.1:17528-52127 GCA_900302555.1 Myripristis jacobus
ATGTGGTAATGATTTCCTTTTGTTATGCAGCTGTAAAGTAAAGAACAGAGAAGATTTGCAGAAAATTAGTTTAACAAGGGCTGATCTATGACAATGTATGATGTCGTCCAGGTATAGGAGGAATTAAGTGTTTCACCCCTGAATGGCTGACCTACCACTACCTCTTTGTAGCCATGGCATCTTGACAAAGAAAGCGGACAAACGTGTTATTAAGAAATGAAGTCAGGCCTCATCCCTTAGCTCCAGCAGGTTATTCAAGACAGACCATCAGTCGTGGTTAAAGCTTGGGTTGGACTGATGGCATTTATCATCTATTGAGACAAACTGATAACTGATTGTGAAAGACACTAATTAACTGTTGGTAAATTTAAGTGATTTAACTGAAGGAATGTAAGTAATAGATGTTGTGTACTCTATTAGAATAGAATAGAATGGATTCTAATTTATTCTCAGTCCCAAATTGCCTGGTTCACTGTATCTGATAAGCCATCACACTAACCACACCTCTTACAGCTTGTTAAAAACACTAGACTAGCTGGATGCTTCATGGTTACCCTTGTTGATCTTTTGTTATGTCGTTACTTGCAAATAGTAACATAATTTGTTTTCATCCTCTCACCTTCATGTCAGTGCAAAAACTGGTGATGTTTTTATGTTGATATAACATACAATGAGTTTTTAGAAACACATAGCTAACCTCTGATGCCTCCCTCGATGTCTCAGCCCTGTGTCACCCAAAGTGCCGAAGCATTATAAGGTTTAGGATTCATCTTGTGAATGTATGCACTCATGTTTATTGTATTGTGCTGGTTTGTGTGATTATAATAATGTGTAGCTTGTACTTTTATTGTTTTGCATTTCCTGTAGTTGGCATTGATTGCCATGTTATTGTGTACTTCCTGCCCAGGGACTATGGATGAAAATTAGTTCTTCAGCTAAATCCGGCACAACCGAGTAGTGCAGGGACCCAGATAAATAAACACAATACCAATTACAAAACACAAAGGGGCTCTATACCACTTGGGTTCTTAAGTAGCATAAAAACTGTTATATTTTGTTCAGGGCTCATTTTTATTTATTTATTTTTTTATTTATGTAAGTAACTGAATATGTGATGAGTTGTATTTATAACTTTAAAACCTGGGTTTGCAAATATTCAGAGATTCTTTTACCAGATCACAGGGAGATCAGAGCCTTGTGAGAGGGAGCTATGTTGCCTGTTTGGAGTGATATTTTGTAGTCATTTTTGCTGTTTATTCAGCTCTACCAAAACAGCAGCTTCTGTGGTGTTTGAGAAGGCTGTTTTGAAAACTAATCCTGAGACAAAAGTAACTACACGGTAATGCCTTTCTTGAGGACTCAAAAAAGGTTGGCTGTACTAAAGCTGCATGTCTTTTATCCCTGACAATTTATACAATAAAAATCAATAAAGGAATCGATGAAGACTTGGACCGTGAGTAACAAAAATGGTACTGCTATTGGTAAAATCCTAACAATACCTTGCCATGGCTAAACACAATTGTTTTTACAGGTTTCAGTCAATGTCAAAGGTGGAGTCAGCAGTTTGGGAGAGATACTGTTGATATGTGAAATGAAAAGCCAGATGTACCGTCCCTGTCACTCACATTGCATCCTTTCCTCCACCTCCCATCCCCCACTCCTTCACCCTGTCATTTGCACGAGCATGAACGCCCCCTGTTGCTGACTGGCTGAAATGGCGTCGTGTGGCCCGGTCCAAGCCACTGCGTTTGCTTCCCATTTACAGAGCCAGGGCTGTGTACGAAGACCGGATGTTTTTTCAGCGCGCACACACAGAATGGGCAGCTAGTGGGCAATGAGGAGAAATTCACTCAATTCACTGATTTCAAATATCATATCGCTGATTCCACCTTTAAATGGCCTACTGTTAGTCATATGCATACTATATCCCTGTAAATAGATCTTACTCATGCAATGTCACTACTGGGATACAGGACTTAGCTGGAAGTGTAAAGTGTATGTGTCTGTTGTGCATTAGTGTTAGTCAATGAGTAAGTCTCACCCTCCCAGGCCTGTTCAGTGCGGTTAGGAGTGTTACAGTAGCTGTAGGCTTCAGATACTGGGTTGGGGTCTGGGGTGTGGAGCACAGGGAACACCCTCTTCCTGCTCTTCCCCTGGCCCATCCCGACGCCTCCATCTAGCACCCGGAAGGGCTGCTCCTCCAAGGACGGGGTGGTAGGGATCAGGTTCACTACAGACGGTGAAGGACAAAGAGATAGAGGGAGGACAGAGGGAGGAAGAAACAGAGAGAAAGAAAAAGAAATACTTTGATTGACTGCAGTGTATCTGCTAAAATGATTTGAAGGTATGAACTGATTAACAAAAATGAAAAAAGGCTGTAAGCAAATGAATGATTCAAAATTCAAAAAGCAGTCATGGAAGAAAGGATGAGGGAGAGTCAAATCCCTGCACTGACTCTGCCTCCCCTCCTCAATTTCAACTCATCTCCATGTCAACAGCTCTGTACCCCAAAAACCCTCACCACTGCCGGGGGGTTGTCTTGGAGACTGGTGACCTGTGATCCCTGCTAGAAATGCTCCAATAGGAGAGGAAGAGGTGTGGGAACCGCTAAGCCCCTTCTGAGGGGCAACTCTGGGGAAAAAGAAAAGCTAAGCCCATGTGCCCTGCTGGCAAACCTGATTTCCACTACCAAATCCTCCTTCACTCTCTCTCTGCCACACACAGACACACAGACACACAGACACACACACACACACACACAAATCAGAAATCTTGGCTGACCTGAAAGCAGCCAGTGGACTAGGTAAATGTTGCATCTCGCCACAAAGAGAGAAACCAAGGTGCCTTCCTGTCTCATACAACGCAGGGAGCGGATTGTATCATTTATATAACAAGCCTCAGACTTAAATCACCTACTCAGGGTTTTGGACAGGCATACACACACTGTACACATCTCTTTCTCTGGCATTCACACACACACAACAGTTTTCCATTTCCTCCACCATCCCGCTGAGCTCATAAAGTCCACAGTGTTGCAGGGAAAAGCAGTCGGTCATTCTGCAGCAGAGTATAAGATAGCACTGCAGCAGGCAGAGAAAACAAATCTACTGAGTGTGTCTACATCCTCAAATGATGTCTCGCCTTAGTTGTGCAATGTACAAATATCCAGTTATTCCTGCTCTACAAATGTGCTTAGAGGATCATTGCTTATTTAGCTGTTCAGTTATCACAAACAATATCTCAGATACTAATCAGATTTGGATGAATAGCCTATTGCATCTCACCACTGTGTTCTGGCATTTTCACAGTGAGGCCAATTGGCCAGTTGGGGGGCATTACAATTATTGGTCAAAATTAGAAGTCTGAAAGTGGAAATTATATGGAATTGGGTGTGCATATTCAGCCGTCCTTGTTCTATAAATTTACCTCCAGGACCAATAATGTACTGTAAACAAAACAAAATTTTACATCATTTTGTCTTTCTTGAAATAATGACTGCCCAGCAGGAGACACTGCATTACTTGTACAATCAACCAATATGAAAAAAAGAAAAGACTGTTGGAAATGGGCTACCAAAATGTATTTGCATTGTTACATAACAGATTTTTTTTTTCTTCATTTTCACATTTGTATAATTTGTTAGTAATTGGGTCAGCCCTTTTCAGGAAAGAAAAACCATGCAGAGGTGCTGTTGAGAGATCCAGAGGACCTTGATGATAGAAAGTAAGGGACAGACAAAGTGATCTGCATAAACTGTAAACTGGCACCCCACCCAAACCACACATTTGAACAGGATCCTGAACCTCACTCCCCACCAACATCATTACTGTACTTCAGCTTAACAGCAGACATGCTATGCTGACAATGCAAAATATGTTCTGCTGTTTGCTTTTTTGCAGCACTAAATGAAAAACTGGATTGAGTGATCTTAGTTAGGACTAGGCATCAAAAGTCTACGAACAGGGACAGTAATCTGGGATCTTTAGATTAACTTCATACTCAACGATCTGTTTTGAGTGTGACTGCTTTGCAGTACTACAAATTCTTCTAAGCCTAGAAAAACACTCTTCAGAGACTTTAACGTTTACAGTGGTTTTACTCTGGAAAAAGCAGAAAATTTTCCATAGTCACACCAGCAGCACCAAATCTCTTAATATAAAAATAAGAACTAGATAAAGATCACCATGGTTTCTGGATGTCAAGTAGCAGCCTCTGTAAAAAAAAAAAATACATATATATATATTTTTTTGATATTAGTTGGTGTGCAGAGGTTTCTCTGTAAACTCACCGGTGATGATGAGGAGGAGAAGGTGTGTAACAACAGCAGAGACCATTCTGCTAGGTAGCTAGAAGTCCAGCAGCACACTGGAGCCCATTCACAGCCACAACCTGTTCCCCTCTTTCCTCTATGACCACCATTCCCCCTCCCACATAAACTCACACACATACACATACACATACACGCCTGCGCAGACAACCCTTTGCAGGCCAGCTCAGTCTTGGTTGCCTACACAATGGGGCTTTTGTAACAAGTTGCCTAACGCTAGCAGCAATAATGCATAACACATAGCAAACACTTTGGCCTACAAACTCACAGGCTCTCACACAGGACATCAGCACCAATTCATACACCCACGCAGCTCAATATGGCTGTAGTAACAAGCTGGTATACGGACACAGTACTTAGTGTAGGAAAAATGTCTTCTAAAAGCCCAGGGCATCCGCCTACAAACTTAGATCTTGCAAACAGAGCAGCTCGCAGCCTGCTGAATCACATGTTCACACAGCACGCAAGACTAATATGACAACCGAGTGAGTTTGACGCAGATAAACAATGATACAAATCTTGACAGCTTTTTTTTTAACACTTCATATACATATACACACAGTCAAGCACGCACTCATATACACACAAACCCGAAGCTAAATATAGTCAACCCTCTCAAACAGCTTGTCAGCAGACTGCCACTTATCCCCAAATTTTTCAACTCCTTGTCTGTGAGCCCATCATTATCAACACTGGCAGGCACAGCTCCACTGCTGTAGCATCCCTGAAGGCATAAGCAAAAAAGCACACAAACAAATTTGTGTCAGCTATCGCACCAGAGTAATTAGGTGGTAAATATATACTTGCAGCGTGTGGTTTGGCTTGAAACACAGAAGGTGGGCTCCACACCACCTGGCCTGTGGTAAATAGGCCTGTGGCAACAGTGTCCACAAGTGTTAACACAAGCTGGATAAATACTGTCTGTTTATGGATGTACAATGTAACCTGCAGGCTTCCATCATGCCAGCAAAGACTTGCACCTCATCACATGATTGTCCGACATTTTACATTCTATACACAAAGCTGTTTTATCCAGAGCAACGTACACTGACTGGCCTGGAAGCCACTGCTTTAATGAATAAGAGCTTTTGGAATCTGAACATGGTGGGTATAAAATGCCCCAAAAAAGACTTCATAGAAATAATAAGATTCAGGCTATACAATATAAATTCAATGAAAAAAAACAAGCTGGCAAAACTACACTCAGTCCAAAATCCATGCTTTTCTGTTTCTGTAATCCAAGGTTGATGCCTTGTGCAGCAGGATGCTGTACACTGCATTAATTATGACCTCCTCCAAGATCTTGGGTATTTGCATCCATTTTTCCCAACTAAACAAATGCCTCAACAGATGGTGATGAATCTATCCAGAGAGAGTTTAACTCTGCTGAACTTCCTGCCTATCACAACTAATGCAATCAGTTCAGTCCTGAAAATCAACATCTTTCACTGAAAAGTAAACTAAAAATCAAGCACATGGACAGCCGGTTCAGCTTTGCCACCACCTAGTTTTGATGTAATTGGATCTATCAGTGGAGAGCTAACTGCTAGACATCTGTTACGAGACAGGTCTCTGCCTGCTACATACAGATCCTTGCATTCTTCTAAAAAATTGGGACAACTCCTCCCAACAAGTCAAACTCGGCTTCAAGGTAGGATTATGAATCACCAGGGTAACTGGCGATATGATAAAAGGTTACCATCACAATATTTCACCAACATTAACAACAGAATCATGATACAGACAATACAGGTTCTGTCCTATGTAATATATTGCACAATAATCAGCTATGAAAGGCAAAATCTCACTAGATGTGGTGAAATACTGACTGATTATCAACTATGACGTTAAACACATTTTCAAAAGTAGCATTATCCAGCACCAAGAGGAGGCTAAAGACATGCATTATGGAAGAATGAAGGCAACAAAATCATCAAGACAGTGCTTGTGTTTCTACAACCACTAAAAGTAATGAAGAGCAGCATTTTAAAGGAAGGAGTTGTCTCATGTATACAAGTTGGCTATAATTTGTTTGCTGTTGGATCTGCATGGGATTAAGAGGACTCAGGATGTGTTACAGGATACAAAGAGGAGGCTACTGGCAAGGCAATGAGCTGGGGGTAAAATGTAACAGATCTGCCTACTCACAACCTCAAAGGTAGTCATTAGCTCAAAGTGATCTCTTCCCACGTAGGAGTTATCAGCCTGACTACTCACAAGTAAATTTTACCTCTTGCTCTCTGGGTACTAATCAAACAAGAAACCGTTTACAAAATATAGAAAACCAAGCTATGCGGCTTTACGTATACAATCCACAGCCAAACAAACCTCATCTAGCCAAAGACAGATTAACATCATCCTCAGCCCACACTTTTAATTAAGCACTTATGCTGGCAATGCGACAAAAATAAAAACAAACAGCTTGATAACACTATCCTGTTGTTGCTGAGAGCAAGTTAGTAAGTGACAGACAGCTGCTGGGTCTGTTGCTCTTTCACGCTTGATCAGTGCTATCAACACAGAGCCATGATGTTAAGGGAACAGCAACATGTGCTGAAGGTTTGCGAAGTGGCTATGTGTTAAGATGACAACCAGTGTGTCCCAAATGAGGCTGCGTTTTCTGTAGACACATCCTAATGTTAAGCATGGCAAAGGCTGGCAAATCTAGCTGACTTGTCGTCTGGTGAGACCACTAAGTAGCACAACTATAAAGCTTTGACTCCACGCCACTTATACAAGAATAAGAAAATACAGTACATGACATCACAGATTATTCAGCAATTTGAGTTCTTAGAGCAGGTACTAGTGACAGTGGGACTCTCTGCATCAAATGTCTGACTTTGGTTTGCAATGTCAGCCTATATTAACACTACTAAAAAATATTTTATAGTGCAATTCTTTTTTTTTTTTTTTTAACTTCTAAAGCACAAGCTAATGTATTGGTCAGCATTTGCTCTGTCTCAAACACTTGGAGCTGTACTAGGCAAAATTTGTATTAAAAAAAAAATACACCCACATATTAGTTAATGAATTAATTATAATACATTAATTATTAATTGTAATACATAATAGCATCTCGATTCCCCTAAGACCCAGTAGATTTGACCACTTTGCCCAAATGACATTCTGGAGTGAGTTGTGTACATTTTAAATGCCCACAGACACTGACAAATTGAAGTGCAAAATGCAGCCTGACACAGCAGTGAGTAGAGCTCGATCCAAAGAAAACTGGACTTTCCAATATTAGATTATCTTTTGCCTCTCTTCACAAACTAGTGGGGTTGGGCTTGTTTGACCAAACATGAGCTTGCGTCTGGAGTTCTGTGTTAACAGGAGGCTAGCTGTAAAGTGATTCTGACCACAATGTGGACAATTCAGTCACAGTTTTGGAAGTTGATCCAGGGAAGAGAGACATAACAAAAACACACTGCAGCAGAACTGTGAGCAACAACATGAGCACTGGCTGTGTGAGTGAAGCCATATACTCTATTTAAGAATTGAAAGAGAATCTGTATAAAAACTGACCTCTAATGGTGATGCCACCACCCATAGAGCGACAAAAGGCGGTGACATCACTTGCCACCAATGACCAGCCACCCTACTTTTCACCATTAGAGGTCAGGCTTCAGAGATTTGGATTTACCCACTCTTTAAAGGGGTAAATGTTTTGCATGCTTTAATTTAAGGAGGGAATAACTACACTGAAGCCATCCCTTTCTGTGAGGAGAGATTTTCAATTTTCAACCTAGCTGATGCAGCTAGCTCTATTAGTGAAGAAAAGAACAGGCATGGAGGAAAAACCTAATACTCATTGTTGCATCGCTTTTGCACTCATCTACATTATATCAAGAGAATATTAGCGGGATCTCTGCCAATTAAGTTTGCGTCACATTCAGATGGTACATAATCTTGTGCTAAACTAGCTAAGCCATTGTTTATCAATTCACCTAGTGATGCCCTATAATAGCCGTCCTATGACTTTCTTTCGGCCCCCACCTCCAACAGAAGAACGGGGACACTCTAGCATCTCCCAAGGCATTTCCCATTTCTGTGACAGTACATATTGGAGACGGGAAATGAGGTATGACAGCGCGGCATGAGCTGGGATTCATATCTATGCGGTTGAATGTACATAAATCTCACTGTATATTGGATAGCTAGCCTTCAGGAAACCGAGTGTGAGAGAGAGAGAGGACTGGGGATGAAGCCTGTCATCAACCCATCACCTCGCTGACTATTCCTCCTGGCCTGATTCTCAATAGCTGACTCACAGCTCACCTACTCCTAAGTGGAAGGTTGTGTCTCCTCTGTCTCTCTGGTTCATGTCTCCTTTGTTTCATCCTGGCCCTTTTATCCTTGGTATTTTACCTTGATGCCTCTCTCTCTTTCCACTCAGTCGATCTCCCTTTGTATTTTTCTCTTTATATCCTTACATGACATTACCCTCACAGCGTGAATCTACCATCACTCCTGCTGTGCTCTGCTCCCATCATGCTCCGTTTCACCTTGCCCTTGACTATCACCGACATGTCTAAAACCCTTTCTCTGTGTTGCTGCGACTTCAAGTCCTGCCCCGTTTTCCTTCTCATCCCTCTCCTGCCGTTATCCTTTCTGCACTTGCTCCTGGAGTCCTGCCAACCTCCAACGTCACTTTCCTCTGGGAGTCCCCACATGTCAATCAGCATGAAAATCACGCCTTTGCTGCTGTGTTTGTAGCTATCCCCGTTTCAATTTAAGCCTGCCAGGATCCTGAGAGAGGCATTTACTGCACCATCAATCATTGTCGGTCCAAGTGTCTTTCATGGAAATGGTCAATATACTACATAATACTACAGTTGCACAGAAGGGCATTTTTTGCACAGAAAACAGTGGGAAGGGTAAAACCGAAGATATGGAGGAGGCATGCAGAGGCAGACAGACTGAAATAGAAAGAGCACAGAGAGCGAGGAGATGATTTGAAAGGAAAGCAGACAAGTGAGCAATAGGAGCAACGCAGAACAAAAACAGAAGCTGACCATCTATTAAACATGAGGAGAAATCCCATATGCGTTCTTCCCATGGTTCTACAGGATAATGGCTCAAATCCTACTCTGTGTGATAAATAAATTATGACAACAGTTTTTCACCAACAGTAAGAGAAATACTGATTTAAAAAAAAAAAAAAAAACGAAGAAAAGAGAGGGCAGTTTTCAAAGTAAGGGTTCCTACCAAAAACAATCCAGTCCCCATAATTGGGAAGCTAGCAAATCAAGTGTATTTTCAATTAAGGAAACATGACAGTATCAAATTTCAAAAGCCTGCACTTCCAGTTATGAAGGGACAGTTTAATTTATTATAAACTCTTTTCATTGCCTCACAGGCTTTTACAAAGAGGAAAATTACAGGGCAGGAGATGAGAGAGGGTTTGATAGTGAGGCATTAATTATAGGTTACACAACGACCTCCTCGTGCACAGACAAACACACATTATCATGTGAGGAAGAGGGAGGGGAGGGCTGCTGAGAGAGGAAGTGTGTACTTGGGGTCACGAAGTGCAAGCCCTCTAGAGATGAGTAAGAACCTAGTTTATCTCCATCTCTCTCTCACTGTCTCTCTCACACAGATACAGAGCATTCCTATCTTGCTTGGCATTTGAAAACAACTCAAGGCAAAGCGTGGCAGAGAAAGAGAGAGACAGAAACAGAGAATGCTCTCAGCACCCCAGGCTTTTATGAACAGCGCATGTTGCGTATGGTCAGGGTTCATGTTTGAAACAGCGGACAGCAGAAAAAATAAATAAAAAATTCAATAAAAAGCTCATGGAAGGCGGCTTGATAAATGTTGGCAAAGATACAAGTCCAAAATACCAGCTCCATCGTGTTAAATTCCACTGTAATCCTGTGTGTGTGTGTGTGTGTGTGCGTGTGTGTGTGTGTGTGTGTGATTTATGTGAATCTAATCCTATATGCTTGTCCGGACAGAAGCTTGCACTCGCCAAAAACACTTCCACTGCACAAGGGGATTTTCATGAACCCATAACAAAATAGCTTAAATCTGCACATTTCCCACGTACAAACTTGTACTGCGTTTGCACTGCACGGCCCGCCTGCCTCATCATCTGATCTTTCTCCAATACTGCTTGTGAGGCTTGCAAATTGCATCCAATGCAGGGGAGGCTGGCTCCGACTTATTGAGCGGCAGTTTCCTTGCATTCACTCGGGCTGGCAGGGACATGCTGTCTAGACAATACCTACGGGAGATGCTAAACAATGACTTAATGGGAAAAGTCACTGCTGTGTACACCTTAGCATTCAACAGCAGATGTGAGTGTGTAGCCACAACGTCTCCGAGGGAAGCTTTCAGAGCATCCAGGGGCCCAGAGTTGGTGCTGGATATTTATGGCATGTCTACGGGGGATTGGGCTTTGTTTTGGCATGAATGGGGTCTCCTGCTGCGGAAAGCAATGGGAGGATATGCATGTATGAACACATAAACAGACATGCATACAAAAACACACAAACATACAGACTGACTGACTGACAGGACAGCTCCAATCTAACAAGAGCTCTTTTATCTTGTATTTGTTTGCTCATTTTGCATTCAAATCTGGGAGACTGACTCATGATCCCAAACTCCAAACATATAAAACATACACAGTTTACTTACAGAACTGGAGGCTGAGGCTGATAATGGCCAGCACTGCACCCCCAACCACCACCAGGAGGAGGAAGCGTTCCTGAGCGACCATCATGTCACGTGATTGGCCGGCGTCTCTGTCCGTCAGCCATCCACACAGTTCACCATGCCTGCAGTCTGGACACAAAGAAACTGCACATAATGCCTGTTTTTCTCCACTATTAAAAAAGGTGCACACTGCACGCATACAGACAGACAACCTAAAGGCAGTCAAATCTATCCACAGACAGAAGGAAATCTATCTGAATCAGAAGGAAACCTCAGAGACCGCCTCAATCTGGAGGGTTTTTATGTGCACAAATTATAGTTTTGACACCTACACATGCACTGGCAGGCTTTATCCCTCTCTGTTTGACTTCCAAGAGGATTATTGTGAAGTTGAAAAACAAATCATGGTTTGGCCCAGAAGTCTAGCCCAGAGGTATGAATATAAATGTTTGTTTGTTTTTAAATTGTATATTGTAAATTGTAAAAAGCCACTTAGCTCCATTAATCTTAACAGTCGGCGATAAGTATAAACTGCATCATAGAAAGGGAAACAGAGAGGAAGTGCTTACCACCAGAAGCGACACCAAGGCAGGAAATAACTGGAAATGCCTTTGTAACCTTCTGAAAGAAAGGTGCCTTCCTCTGGGCAAAAGGCCACCACAGACACTCTGACGCTGCTGTATATCATCAATTTATGAAGCGTTTCCGAAGTTATTTTGTGATGAAGTGTTGCAATTGGCTTTTCCGGTGTACTCACTCCCCTGCCGCCTGCCTTTTCTACTTTTACTTCTGTTGAATGGCTTTTAAAATCCTCAGGGTAAAGGCATTTGAACTTGGTGGTTTTAAATCAAAGGGGGGTGCATGTGCCACTCAACAAGGTTGCAAACACTGAGCTGTATCTATGATCACGGCTGCACACCTTATTCAAAAGCAAGTCTTTGAGGCTACTGTGGGTGGTGCATCTGTGTTTCCTGTAGTGATAGATAGATATTTGCCCAATAACTGTTTCAAACAATGCTAATGTTCTAGGGTGGATGTTTCCTGTAAAACAAAGAAAACCCTCCATATTGAGAGCATGTTCCAAAGAGCTGTCAATCTAACAAACACCACAGCATCTGAACTCTGTATCATCCAAAAGACCCCACTATGAAGATTACTACTGTTCATATCAATACTGCAAGGTGTTTATTATAAGTCAAGCTGCATTTACTTCAACATCTGCACAACCCTGTGTAATGTCACACTTGAAACTGAGCACCTGAACACCTTGCATATTTCACTCTCTCAGTCTGACTATACATTTGGCCAATGCACTGAAGGTGTCTCACTGCATTTCAAATTAGAGCTGCAAATACACTGTAAGTCAAGCCTCTCCAATGAGAACCAGAAATGGAATCAGAAATGCTTTATTGATCCCTGAGGGGGAATTGGGTCAGATGCAGTTGCTCAGATTCTCAACAGAAGAATTAAACTATAAGAAATACCTTGCCTTAGAAATTTGTAAAAGAAAAAAGGTATGTTAACTATGTAGAAAAGTCTACCTATATACACCTTATCTAAACAGGGATATTGCACTACTGACTTGTCGTCAGGTCTTACAGGTATAAATTATTGCACAGGTAAATGGTTAAACAAAATTTAAATAGCATACAAATGCAATGTTAAGTCTATTGTCTCTCATATTTTGCCGCTTGTCTTGTGTGTGTAAATGTATGACATGAAATCTAAAGGGGTCAATTTGTTGAACATGAAATGTCAAGTGGGTCAGTCAATATTCCATGTATGGGTGATAAGCTACTAACATGAATGAAAAACAACATGCTACAACCAAAGTGAAATAAGTCATACCAGTTAGGCTAGTTAAACACAAATAGTTACACAGTCCTACCAGAATGAAATAAGACTACACCTAATTCCCCTGCTGTCTCTTACACACAGTGCCTGTCTGCACCATCTCCCTACATATACCCAGTGTTACATCCATGCATGGTCTGTTCCAAGGCAGGGCTTGGAAGCTAAGCCTACGATGGGAGGGAAAACCTAAAACCCTGCAATAAACGTTGTCTGGCACAATAAACCCTACCATTATGCAGACTAAAAATACTGCCAGCCCCGAGTGTTTTAGTTTATGACTGACCGAGGTAGAGCAGTGCCTCAGGCAGAACTGGACTAGCAACTGTATCATTCCCGGAGCGCGCACTAACCTGTAGCTTCGATGAATCACACCAAACACCGTGCCAAAGTCTGTCAGGTTCATGTCGCCTTGCTTACCGGCAAAAGCACCGGCTCCTTCAAATATGACTCAAGCCTTTTCTGAGTATGGGAGACACCGTTACATTCGGCATGTACGTAATCCACCAAGCACCACATATTTCAATAAAATTTTTAACTTTTACACACATCGTTCACGATGCTCGCTACCACCCCTTCTCTGTGTGTTTTGGAGACGGAGGATTGTTGGGGGGGAAAAGCTGAGGGAACCGATTTTAAAAGTTGAAATTTTACAAATAAAGGTGTTGCTTGGTGAATTAAATGCATGCCGAATTCAAGAGTGCATCGTGAAAAATCAGAATACATCTTGAGTCATGTTTTACCGGTTATGTGCGTTTGCCGCTAAGAGAGTCTATGTAAATTTCGCTTTTTTCCGCTTAACCGTCTTCCTTCACTGGTGAAAGTCACGAATTTGACCAAGTGTCAGTTGCTCCTCCGGTTGCTAGTTAACTAACGTTAGCTAGCCACTTAGCTCCATTAATCTTGACAGTCGGCGATAAGTAGCTCACCGGTTGGCGTAGGAAAACACCACAAAGGACGCGATACTATCAGGCATGTCACTGTATAATTTTGCTAAATTTGTTACCGACTACTTGTTGCTTCAAACTAAAGGTCTCGGCTCGAGTTAGTTGGTATTGTTCTGTAGCTCGGCATCGCTATAAGCCGAGCTGGCAACTGTGTCAAGCCAAAAAAAAAAAAATGCCGTATCTACAATTGCATTCACTGCGAAAGACGAGCAAAGAAATGATGAACAAATCAAAACGTACATGCACGGACGGTCAGTGTATCGCTTAATGATACGTTCAATTAAAAAATAAGTCTTACCTGCTGTAATACAGTGTTAGAGTCTTGCACAACTGGGGTTAAACACTTGAATCCACCGCTCCGCTTTCTCTTGTTTGACTCTGCCGACCGAGCGGCCAATACCACAGTCAAGTCACACAGAATATAACTGAGAACATCCGGTCAGGATTTTCAAAATAATCCGTGTTGCGGCGTCTTTTTTTAGCACTGCGGAATGCTCATGCTTGCTATGTACAATTGCATTTAAGTGAAGTGATAGGCATCTGCCTGCGGCTTGAACAATTAGTGCACAACACGCCTCCCCATAACTCTTCCTAACCTTACTGTACAGAGGTATGGCGGCTTGTTGGATGGACCCATTTGCCCTTTAGCAACAACTGGAAAAATGAATATGCACGCAAATGTACGACTTCCCGTCATAGGGCCGACTCACTAATGAATTAGGTGCTTATTCCTCTTTTCCGTCCGCTGAGTCAACCCTTAATCTAAAATAGTTGAAGCTTACTGCGTGGTAGGAATTTGCTGCTTCATGATAACAACAGAAAAAATATGTCTGCATTAGCCACTTTATGTCCATGTAAGCCTGTATAATATGCCACACAAACAGCCAGGGAGGAGGTAATTTGTTAAGCATAATAGTAGACTAGAGGTTACAGAAACCGGTTTGTATACTGTGCACTCATATATCGCCTTTAACATTTCTGCACAACTATTGCCCTTGAGTAAGATGGGTGGAAAGCAGTCAAGCAATGCAGATACACCTCTCATCTACACACCGACTACAACAATGCTCGAAAAAATAAGCTAACCCATCAATGTCCCCTAGATACAAACTAAAATACACCGATGAACAAAAATAATATATTACTCGTGTCTTTTATAGGATTTCAATACTACGCTCTTATTTTGAAGGTAACCTATTACACATCCGGTATTATTTTGGCTTTCTCTGACGAACTTGACAGAACTGTGGCACAGCCGGTCTAGCTGTGTTGTGTGGCCAGAGTCAACTCATCTACATTTCTAACCTCACTGCGCCACCTACTGGATCGCTTACGGCAATGCACTCAGACATGCTGCCTTAAAAGTCTCCTCGGAAACTGGCCAGGTCAGAAGTCGGGAATTAGACCTCATGGTGCATTCACGTGCTTCTGATTGTAGGTAAGTTGAATGCGTTAAAGTACCACACCTTTAAAGACTTTAAAATAGGTTAAGTCATAGTTCACAAATCTGTGGTGAGAAGAAAAATAATTGAATGTGAGAAATATTAATGTCCCTCCCTAATCCCTCTGAGAAGTTGCTGACCAGCAGAATTTTAAGAAATACTTAAGAGTAGAGTACTAGCAGGTTGCATAAGCACAGAAATTACACAGGAGGGAAAAGTTTATATTCTAAAAAAAAAACCAAACAAACAAACAACAACAACAACAAAAAAAAACACCATGAAAAATTGCACTATAACTCACAGTAAAGTCATGGGTGCTTTGGTCCAATAGGAACAGATAATATAAATTTGAATGAGTGATTTTCAGGTTCAAAATACATCTAATTAAAAAAAAAATCTAATTTTTCTTTCAACAAGAGTTCTCCAATACAGTTTTCTCCCGTGCTATTTCAAGTAGTAATACACTGCTGATTAAGTTTCTATAGGTGGTGCTCTTTTCTTTGTCTCTTCAGTCACGGTGGCCATCACTGTTCATACTAACACTTAGGCTCCTCTTCTGTTTATTCCAGACGACCTCCAAACACAAAACTCACCACTTAAAATGTGCCAGACGATTTTCCCCAGAAATGACCCACCAGACACTGAGCATTTTTACGGCAAGCGGCAAATGGAAAAGCTCTCATAAACAGGACATGTGTTGAGTCACTATACTGTTACAGCAGTCAGCAGCAGAAAGCTGAAAACATATATCTAATTATATGAAAAAGTCATGGAGTATCACCTCAATTTAATTTAAGTATTTTTTAAGCAACAGCCTTGACTCAAAATGCATCTTTAAAGATATGCAGAAACCCAGCAGGAGCACTTGTCATCATCTCCTCCATGAATTCTGGTTGAGTTGTTCAGTCTGTGGAATGGGTAATACATTTTACTGTGGAAAAAAAAAGTTTTCAGCCTTATTAATTATTGTTATTGAGAGACAGTTTTGGTTCAACGGCAACCGCAATGGCTCAGTTTGACATTAAACAACTAAGACTGGACTGATTAGATCTTGTTTCAAGTGCAAAGTGTACTGTGTTTTGCTGCCATTCAGTGTGCATGGTGAAACACACCCAGAGTTCATTAGGGTCACCATCTGTTTTTGTTTTGATTGTGGGCCCGTTATCTGTATGGCCTGCTCTTCATTATCTAATCTCTCAGTTATCTTTTAATGTCACTTTTTTTCAAAGAACAAACTGGGATAATGCAGACAATCCAGGACACTGTCTCTGGTCCCTGTGCGCTCTGCATGCAGTCCGCACACTGAGCAGTGACTTCCTCATCGCTGGAGCTGGCATGCCATTCCTCACCCAACTGCAAGAGTGGCACCCGGCGGAAAACACAGCAGGATAGTGCCAATGTCTGGCGGTGCTTCGGTTTCACTCCAGGATTGCATTTATTGTGCAAAAGTATTTCAGTTTCTATCTGTATGGTATTTCTTGAATGTCACCAAACCAAGAAAACACCCAAACAAGTGAAGGTATTTTCTAAAGGGATAGAGGGAGAAGATGATGGAGTGAGGAATGTGCGTAATTATGAGAGTGTGACTTGTTAATCCGAGTTGGGTTCGGACATAAAAGTGTGTTTCAGGAACGTTGGAATGGGAATTATCCTAGAAAAAGCAGTATCAAATGGCTGCTTCAGGTTGCCACAGATTTCCTGGCGTCCTGCAGTGTAGGGTGGGCTGAATAAAATTATATGGGTTAACAGGCTCAAAGTCTGAACAGAGGTAAATTTGATACATTAAGCTATGCCCTGGCTGGTGAGATCAGGCTTCAAGCTGCAAGATCTTTAAAACATTCTCGTCTTATCAGCTTAAATCACAAAGAAGAGCGTATCTCCTCCCCTTTAATGCTGATGTCACAAATGCTGGGAAATTTCCATGCACAGGAGAATTTATTAATCATTAATCAAAATTTAAAGGACCATACCAGTGCATGTGTATCCTAATATCTATAAAATGGATATATACTTCATGTTTCTGCTGATCTTTTCCCAAAGCAAGCAGCCACATTTTAGAAATCAGAAATAATTTTTCCTACTTATTATCCAGCCATTGGTTTCCATTCATTCTACTGCAATATGAAAATGAACTTTCAAAGACATCAAACTTTCTTCACACCAGTATTCCATCACCATAATAAAATCGTCCACATTAGTTTTCCTAAACGCAGCAGCACTGTTGTGTTTGATGGCGTGAAATTGAGCGGAGTAATACAGTTTCTATGCTGGAAAATAGTTCAAATTTGAAAATTGAGGGATTTTGATTATGAGTTGTGAAATCTTTAGTCCCCTGCATGATTTGCAAAAAGGTTTGCTGCAGTGTAAAATGTGTTTGCATTGTAGTAAATGGGTGAAATTTTCAAAATCGCCGATATGGTTCTTTAAGAGTGAAATAGAAAATGTCTCTTCAACAGTCACTCCAACAATCACTCCATCCAGTGTGGCCTCAACAAAATCACATCTTTTGCCTCTCTCATGCTTTGACATTTATTCATCAGACAGCAGCCATGTTGGAGTTCAAATTTTATCAGTTGAAATTTTTCAAAAACTGTCAGCCCTTGCTACCTTTTGAAGCCACCCACATGAAAAGCTGCCGGGTAAAGCTTAAAAACAATTTTGACAAGTTCCCAGAAAAGGAGTCTGAAAGTCAGTACTTGATCGGAGTGAGCTGAGGGGTGTGTGTGTGTGTGTGACGGCCGGGAGCAGACAGCGTCCCGTAGCCTGCCGTCTGGTGCCACTAATCAGTGTCACTCTGCCGTCAGCACACCACGGTCTGCTCATGTGGTTAGCAAATTCTGCAAAAGGCACGGAGTTTACTCACTGAGCCGGGGCAGAGCAACGCACTGAGATGTGACCCAAACACGGACGGAAAACAAAGCTGCTAATGTTGCTCCGTTACCCAAAGTGCAAAACACTGTGACATAGTGCGTTCCTAGCTGGCCTGCCTGGGTTAAACACAGTTAGTGGAAACAATCCTGCCTCAGGTGTGATTCCACAGCATTGTGTTGGCAGAAATTGCAGGAAAATCAAGATATTTTTTTCCCCTAAAACTTCAGTGCTTAATTGTCATTCAGAGCACTTTTACTTACGTTTTCATTTTCACGTAATATCTATGAATTTTTGATACAAGGCTTGACATGAGATAGGTACGGATATTCTTTACATATATTTTGGAACTGCTTGTTTAAAACTCATATTTAGAATTAACCTCAACAGTGAAAGCTGGAATTTGATTTTCCCTTTACCTACATATTCACACAATAATTACAGATTTGCTGTAGGTTTACTTTGTTGTTCTTATTATTCTCATTTGTCAATCATGTTATTTTTTCTTTTCTTTTGTTACCATACGAGCTGAGAACATATAGTATTGATATATTTGCACATGTTTCAGTGTCAAATGTGCATGTATGGAGGTGGTGTGGTTATGTGGGTTATTTGAAATACTGGATGTAGGATGGAGCCCTGTATTGTTGTATTATTTTTATGCTTTTAAAGAAAATAAATAGACATTTGAACACACAAAAAAAGCAAAGAAAGCATAAAAATCAGTTTCCAGAATTTGGAATATAACATGTTTATCATGAAATAAGGGCCACACTCATTAACTTCCATTGTTGTTTGATTTGTTGCCAGTGACTGCATATCTGTGAGAGCATGTAGGGTTTTTCTTTTTCTTTATATATTGGTATCCTGCAAAGCTTTTCATTGGTACAATTAACTGAGTGAGTGCTGTTAATGCAGAGCAGCAGGCAAACTTTTGGGCTGTAGTCCCAGATGGTGAATGATGGATCCTGTAGACAACTGCAGCTGACCACCGCTCGACTTACCTTGCATCCTGTCATGGGACTAGCCCATGCCTTTATTAATCACACTCCCTCTGACTGTGTCATTATGTAACTTGGTCTCCAAAATCCAACTTACTACAACTGCACTATTCACAGCAATGCCTTCACTGGTGTCAAGAAACAGCTGACATTGCTGTGGCTCATCATGACATGTCTTCCTTTGAAAAGTTTGCATGGCCCCTGATTGGGCCCAAAATGGCATCTAGAGGGGCCCTTGCCTTAGCTGAAGGGTCAGGGAACAAAGGCTGGGTCTGTGATTATTGAAGATTGAATCAGGTGTCCCTGAGGATGCTCCCGGGCCTGCAACGGCTCGTCGAGCAGCTTCCTCCCTCCGCTCCCACAGTAATATCTGAGGGTACGGTGGTCATATGAGCTGCTGAACGTGCATCCACTTAACGTGACTTTTTCCTCCCCAACTCACTCTGCATCAATAAAAGTCATGAGACAGGGAGGGTGTGCATGATTGGAAATAGTGTGTGTGTGTGTGTGTGTGTGAGAGAGAGAGAGAGAGAGAGAGTGTGTGTGTTCACATGTGCAAGCCAGCAGTTCAGAACTCAATGGCTATTATGTGTACAAGAACATATGTACCTGCGAGATTATGTGATTTGTCTGAGCTCCATCCCAAAGTGCGGCCTCAGTATAATACGTTTAAGCTGCATAGTGAAGCTTAATGAAGTGTGTGTTGGGATAAATGTGCGAGAATTCAAATCATGCTCAGCAGCGAGATGTGCTCGAGTGGACATCACGGGATACTGATATACCCGGAGTCTAGTTCATATCAGGCTGAGTGGCTGCTTGTTAGCTTTCTTTGAATTTCATTCAAGCGGTCATGAGTTTGATCTCTGGATATGTGAGTGGCTGCTGACATTTGGTGACTCTGGTGATGCTGGGGAACATGACTTATGCTCCACATACATGTATACATGTATCTATATTTTCAGATGGTCACATTCTGTAATGTCTGACACCAAAAGCGCACCTTATTTTGGAATGTGGAAATAAACAGTTAAGCAGTAAAGTGTCCGTATTTCCATTTCGTGCCTAGATGGTAACCCCAGATTTGCGAAACTCTCACACATACGCACTTGATTCAGCACGATTACTCTGCCCTAACCTTAACCTTAACATCCTAATCCTAACCGTAACCCTTAACCTTACCACTAACCTTGACCTTAATCCTAAACTTTCACTTTAATTTAACTCTCAAGAGAACCTAGATTTTCAAAAGTGGAATTACCATATAGACAGGACAAGGTGAATAATTTAGTGCAAAACAAGACATGGATGTTGCTTCATCAAAAAAGTTACCAAAATGACAAGTGGTCGTAATTTTTCCATCAATAAGCTATTGATTACATGCATAGATTACATAGATTTTGTGGGGGACGGAGGGGCAGCAGGAGCAATGTCATGGACTGCTGTACTTTATAGAGAAAGTATAGCACTGAGATCATACCTTATTTTTTCCCAGTGGAATCAGAGCATTAATGGTTATGATAGTTGAAAACAACATTATTTCCAGTGGTGACAACAGCCTGCGGTGTGGGCGAAGCATGCAGGTGCAGGAGAGATTCTATTATTAACTGAAAACTTTCCACAAACTGAATGAACTCTGAACCCGGCCTGGTGCATTCAGGACACCAAAACACACGTGATCAAAGCATGGGCACCGCTCGGATTCCAGCCAGACTGGCAAACCTTCTGAGGAAAAACCCCACACCCTCTAAAAGGTTAACATTTAACTTATTTATTCTTTTTTCACACCGTATTTCACTTGTTTGTGTATAATAAGTTATACACATGACATATAATGCAACCTTTCATGACCGTCGGAGCCAAAATGCTCAGTTTTACATTTGTACTGGCACACACACACACACACACAGGGGCAGAGAGAATTAATGGTAAGGGCTCAGTACAAAGGTAAACTCATTTTATCAACGAAGAAAAAAATGCGTAGCCCACATGATCAAACATTAGTTGATCATTGATGCTGTGTTTGCCTATCTGCTGTTCCAGAAAAAGAAGCATTTGAAAGACGAATGGTGTAGAGAATCTTTTTAAATCAGCAGTTTTCACCACGCAGGCCGCACACAGGAGGCCGAAAGAAGTGGAGCCTAAGTTTTTCTCAAAGCATAGTGTTCTGTTTTTTTGTTTTACTGTGCCAGGAATAATGCTTGTGTTAAAGATGACTATCATTCATATAAAGTGGCCACTCAGTCTCCTTGCTGATGATGACAGGATCATTATAAATGCACAAAACAAAGCCAGCTTTCCTAAATTTAATGAACAAAGCTTGGTCTTAACAATAAAACCATGCATCATAATGCCTCACTGCTTCTTCGGTGTGTAATACCACTGTTCACTAGATACTGGATCACTCATGTTCCTAATATGGTGACTGTGACACACAGAGACTTGTCAGGGATTACTTCACACCAAGGGATTCCCCAAATCAATTCCCTTTATAAGGGAGCACCCTAATATGGTCACCACCTGGCTACACATTCACTCTCTCTCCCTAATATAGGAAAGAGGAACCTCCATGTTCGGGTCAGTGGGACATACACAAATGTCAGGTACACTTAACATCAGACAACTTAATAACTTAAGTGTAATTGCTGATCACATGGCACGTGGCGTTTTGATGCTGACCTATTTGCATGAGTTTGTTGGATTTATTCAGTCAGTGTAGCCATTAACCTGCACACATCCCCAAAACAGCTGTGGTCAGCACTGACCCACTGATTTTTATTACAAAAATATGTATGAATGTGCCCTCTATCCTACTCTTCACGAGAACTGCAGCATTTTTCCACATTACACTTGAAGTAAACGAGAATTAAGAATACCGTGAAGAGAAAAGAGGAGGCAGATCTAATTAAAACTATATCAATGCAGAGTCTGCTGATCCTAATTGAAAGAAAAGCTGAGGGCTTCCACAATTTGGCATGGCTGGTTTTCATGAGCCATAAAGTCAAATTTTAACCATGGCAGAAGAAATTGTTAACATGAGTATGTTTATCATAAAAAAAAAAAAAAAAACATTTTACAGCCTCATTGAGATCTAAATTTCATTTATAAAAGAGACCGGAATAACCAAACCAGACAAGGTGAAATACAGTAATGTGAATTCTTGGACATTAGATGTTCATCTGCAGTTTTCTGTAATGGTGCCAGTAATATTTGTTGTTGAAGTGTACTGAAGTAGCACGTCACATGACATGGTTAAGCTGCGTTTGAGTAAAAAAAAAAAAAAAAAAAAAAAAAGGTTATAAATACAGTTTCAAGAACAATACTTTCCATTCATATCTTGGGATGTTTGATTTGAAAGAGAACTTATTTTAATTGTAATCATAACTGCTCTAATTGTGTGTCAGCTCCCCCAGCTCTTTCATCTGTTTCTGTCTGCGGACGTCTCTTGTTTTTCACTCTGTATTGAGCGTTTTGTCAGAGTGATTGTTCTTTGAGGTGCTTTAACTGTGTGCTGTTCCTCATGCCTCTCAGGGTCTGGAGAGCTGTTTTCTCTCCTCCTCTGCTCCATGCTGCACTGTTAAATTGCCCCGCTTTTGTTGTGAAATAAATTTGAAACGAGCTGCAGTCAATGGATAGACAAAACGGTCTGTTTAATGAATTAAGTTGTATCCAAAGTTGTGATTCCACGACTATGTTAGCCACCCTTACTGCCCGGTATCACTCAGTCTAACTTGGATCACAGAGACAGACATGCTGGTTGGTCTGGCCCCGCCATGCAGTCCAGCCAAAAAGACTCCTAAAACTGGCAAAAAAACATTTAATACAATCTGGTCACATTTTGTCAATCAAACACTCAGCAACATACATTAGAAAACCTGAAAATCAAGCACGTCTAAGCAAAGATTGTTCAGGATCCCCAGCCAAAGTCCTCCCATTGCAATGGATGCTCTGTAGACACATATATTTTATGTAAGTGAAACCTGGTCACAAATGAACTTTGGTCAGGGGAGATTTCAGCAACATGCTGTACATCAAAAATAACAAAAATCCTGGACAAAACAAACCTTGGCTGCCAGATTTGGCTTTCAAGCTGTTTGTTCTCAGAGGCCAACCAAAAGCCCAGAAAGGAATGTTTGCTGTCAAAGTTCAGACTAACTTTTTGTACGGTTATTTACTGACAGACCTGCATGGAGGACACCAAGATGCTGGCCTCTGTCTAGGCTGCCAAAACAAACACCAAGCCAGCTGACCGAAAATACACTTCACTCACAGACACCCGGAGTTTGGCTCGAGTCGAGAAGTTCAGTTCATGCGGCCACTTGTTGCAACAAACAATCAAAACTCAAAAACAACCAAGTTCTTCCCATATTTAGATGATGAAAAGAACCAAGGTATCATCATAGTAGTATCAGTGTCAGGGTTGGTATATAAAAGTCACTTGGATTCACAAATATCTCATTTACTGGAGCGTTTTGACAGTTGCTAATGACGAACTTATCAGCACTCTTCGTTGACGCACATTCTCTGATGTTCATATTTGTTAGGGAAAAAAATAGCTGAATATCTGAAATAGCTATTTTAGCTATTCCTATTTCGGCGATTCTGTCACTCATTCAAATGTCTGTTGTTGTCCTGATGACTTCATGCCTCATGTCACTGTTGGGTTTATGTCATAAGTTATCAATGTAACACACCATGTAAACAATTTCCCCCAAAAGCACAATAAAGCAATCTAATTCCTTGATTCTTTGTGATGCTGCATTTTCAAAACACAGGCAACCACTGGCCATCAGAAGTCAATATCCACCAGCTAATACCCATAAAACCTTGCATTTTATGGTTGTTCCCTGCAGTTGGCCGAGATTATGTTCTTCTATGGATTTACATGGAATTCCATTTGTAAGAGGACCAAGCCCCACAGAGAAATGGAAAAAAAATAGACTAGCTGCTCACAGTCCAAACAGAGGCAAGAAATATCTTCCCACTGCAAGTTCTCAAGTCCACTTTTCAGAGATTGTCCGCATGAAAAACCTGGCTCTGAGAGCAGAACCAGTTACATAAAAGTGGTAATGAGCACCCACACGGACAGAATCACAGTGTAATTACCTTATGATTTATTAGTGTCATTAGAGCAGGGTTTTTACGCTGCACAGTCTGATGTACTGTATGCTGAGGATGTTGGCTAGAATAACCCCATCAGGAGTTGGCATGCTATTTTGTACTAAACACCAGCTATAAGCTGTATATTATACACCAGGTTAGGCTGCATCCCGCAGAAAAGGTTTAGAGCAAGGGGCAAATAGTTAAATGCCAGACAAAATTTGCAACAAGAAATCAAGGAAATACTGAGATATCAGCAGTAAAATCTTGCTGTCCTGTGCAGAGGTGACGACTGACATTTGTATTGAGGGGTAAGCATACACTTGACAACAAAATTTATATTATTAAGAAAAAGTGTTATTTTCTGCTTTCATCAATTCACTGCTTACCTTTCCATTTGATTCCAGGTGTTAAATCTATATAAGAATAAGAATAAGAATCCGTTATTGTCAGTGTTAACATTGTCGGCAACATTACTGTGAAAATTGGTTTAGCAGCTCTACAGGCAGCGAAAGCAGACATCATATAAATAAAAAAAATAAAAAATATATATAAAAACAGTGTCATAACAATATATGCAGTAGTAATAGTATGTACAGTAGAATATCAGTAATAACAGTAATAATATATGAAAAGTGAGTACATCTGTCTTTTGCTTGTTGTGTGGTTCAAAACTTATTTCAAAAGTTCAAAAGTAATTTTCACCTAATGCAGACGTCAATTCAAGCTGGTGGCTATCAAACAAACCCCGTGGGACATTAGTTGACCCTGGCAACAAGCAAACATCTTGACACTAACTCGACACAATTAGGGTTCTTAAAAACCAGGTCACAAAAAATGCCATGGGGGTGATTGGGAACCTATTTCTTCTGCCAGGCTGCACCCTTCACCTTACAGTTCCTGTTGAGATGTAGAGAAGGGACTTTGTGACTGCACACCTCACATTTGACGACTCGTGCCAGGTCCTGTATGGTTTTTGCAGCAGTTGTGAGTCATACTTGTGGTTTTTACCTGATCCCCCTGCCTGAATGTATACTCAGCAGTAATCTGTCCATTCATGCTGGCCAAGATGGTGTTTCCGATGGCCTTTGGCTTATCGGCAGTCACAGAAGGGTGTGCATAGACCCCAGTCGAGACATTGCACAAGCTTGGATCTGAGCAAGAGGGGTTTCTCTCTCGGAGAGAGTTTAGAACCATGAGTGTGTGCTTCATGTCACATAGCCTACTTGGCTTGCACCTGTCATGTCCTCATTCTGCTTGCCAGTGCTGTGGTTCAACCCTGTCAGCTCTTACATGGCATTGCTGACTTCAGCGTAAGCTGGCATGGAGAGCAGCCATGTCAAACATTGAATCTCCATCATCCCTTGCCCTCTCATGATGCATTCACTAGTTTTTATACTTTCATACACATCAGCACCTACTCAATGACAAGATCTACAGACCATAGGCGATCACTCCAGCTGACCACATGGAATCCCTCTCTAAATCTTTGGTGGACATCTGGATGTTCCACCTAGAGCTTGCACATCTGCTGCACATAGATCTGAGCCAATTTCGTGTAGAGATTATGCCCAGATGCTACCATGAAATGAAACATTTCTGATATTACCTCAAGGTGCAGTTCCCAATTCCTGCTGCATTCAGCTCTCAGAAACTTGCAAAGTATATATGTATGTATGTATAACATATCCATACACCGCATCCAGAGGACAGCAGACCTGCTAGAGGATTTCAAGATTTAGTTTTGCTTTCAAGTAGTTCTCTTACTCTAAACATCACATCAGCAGTGCAAGTCTTCTCTGCAGACACTAATCCTTCCATCAGCTGTGCAGAAGGGACAGTAACTTCATCCAGATCAGAGTTTCCTGTGCCATCCCCAGCTGGGGTATCTTCCTCTGATGGCAGTTGTTCATCAAACTCTTCTATATCTCCTGACGGTAGAGGGGGAACCACATCTTCTGCCTCTCCTGGTTACTGAATAGGGAGAGCCACACCATGTGCGTGAGACAGAATCAGGCCATTAAGGACGCCTTCCCTTTCGCCATGTGCCCCGTGGCATTGGTTGCATAGACAGGCTCCATCACTTCCTGCCACCCAACCATGAAATGCCCAATGGGCCCAGTGGAAGTTGCAGGACTATGTTTCTCTAGTCACTTCCCTACAGCTCATCTTTGATGATCAGCAGGGCCTTCCACCAGAATGGTTGGTCAAAAGTGATGATGGAGATGGCATTGTGAAATGCTCACATAGAATAACATAATATTAAAATGTACTTTTTCACACAGTAGTCACGAAGTAGCAAATATATTGTTGAAATATATCAATTTGATGAGATCAAATATTTTCTGAGGTAAAAAAAAATTAAGATAATACTTACATTTATCAGATCTTGTGAAACAGTCTCTCCGCTGGGAAATGGTCGCCAGAGAAAAGTTTGCTTTACAATGAGAATGATCATTTCTGTTGTTTATGAATAGCAGAAGCCGCAGAAGCAGAATATTACAAGGCGGGTGTTTCCACCAAAAATTCTCATTTGAAATTGGAGGGATTTTGATTGTGTGCTGTGAAATCTTTAGTAATTGTAGTAAACAAACCAAACATCCAAATAGCTTGTATTGGCCTTTAAAGGTTAATGGTTATAACAAAGGTTTAAATCTCACATCAGAAAAAAAAAACAAGCATGAAAGCCATAAAATGATATGCTGTGTAGTTCTCCACCAGCACTCCTTTTGGGGTCAGTGGCCGCTGAAGATCCTCTCTTGCCATTCCTGTATTTCATATGGAAGAAAGTCAGACAGTAACGTGATTAGACAAACCGGAGTGACTCATGGCACATGACCTGGCCTTGTTAAATTGAAGCTCTAATTATGAAACTAAGTGGCGTATGGATTTTATTCTGCTGCCCAAATTGGTAAACCTCATTTCCCATGTAATACACGCCAGGAAGTCTCAAGACACCTCCCAGTGTCAAGGCTTCACCCATTTCTTCTTCTCTCACGTTCACTCACATGTGCATGCAAAATACACACGTGCGCGCGCGGACACACACACACACACACACACAGTAAACACCACTATGCCAATAGTAAATACACACAGACCTTATATATCTGGGTCACACATACTAATATAGACTGAGGTCAAGTCAATCAATGTCTGCAGGTTGCAACCTTTTTTTCCTCAGTGCCCAAATTCATCATATCATACATGTCAGTCATGGCTGGATAAACTGTTCAGAGGCAGAAACAGTCTTTCCTTTCTTTTGAAACATTGTTGATTCTTGCCAAGTCCAACAAAGTTACATAATGTCTTTCCATGAGAGAGGCTAGTGCTGGGAAAAGCCATTTGTACTAACTAGCCCATGGGTGTGGTGTAAATATGACAGTCTGGCTGTTATAAAGAATCGTGTGGCATAAGGCCTGGGAAGTCATAATATGAACAGTACAGTCTTTTCAGGCTGTGACCCTGGGCTGACAGTTAACCTGACACAGGACATGATCTATTCACCCTTGCAGTGTGTAGCAGCGATGCTCAAAGTGGGGTTCTTGTATGCAATCCAATGGTGTTGCAAAACAAAATGAAGATTAGTTTGATGTCACTAGTATTTAATTAATTCTACTCACTCTAGGACAGTCTCCTCAATGTAAAACAAAAATCCTCTCAGGTTGAGATTCCTGGGACAAACCCTTTATGAAATTGTAGCCAGCTTGCCAAGGTGTATCTATTTGAAAGTCCTTTATATCCTATATATCTATATCTATATATACACATATACATAGAGTGATTTAATTGGACTCTGTGTACTATGTATCATCATCAGCCGTGATCTACATTGTAACAAACTTCGCTAACATAATGTAAATGTATGCAAAGTATAGTGGTGTTCATCTAACTCTGAGAAAACGAAGAATGTCTCCATATTACAGCATGTCTTCTGTTACAAAAAAAAAGTGCTACTACTGGCTGGAAATGGGTTATCAAACGTTAGTTATTCGCATAATAGCCTTCTAAATAATTACATGGATAACCAAACCACAGATTTAGTACTTTTATTTTAGATAACCAGTCTATCACTTACTTCGATCAGAGCCCGGATAGCTCAGTCGGTAGAGCATCAGACTTTTAATCTGAGGGTCCAGGGTTCAAGTCCCTGTTCGGGCGAGTGTGCTTTTAGCGGTGAGTTAATTTAAGTTAGTTTTATCTAAAACTCCAAAGCCAAATTTATGTGATGAGGTGTAAAAAAGATATTGTGGAAAAAATGTGAAACTTGGTAACCTAGGCTGCTCCAAACTCTGACTGCAGTAGTCATGAAGCCTCCAGACAAACTGACACGAGTGCCTGCCACACCTTATCATTTACTTTCTTTGATTCCAACTCTACAACTCGTATCTTGACATGTGATTCTTGTCTTCGGTATGTCAACCATCCCTCCGCGTCGTAATTCATAATCTCCGTCCTTCAAAATAAAAGCCGTATCACGTGAAACAGTAGTGATGGGGCGGGCTGTTTGAGAAACATAGTGACACGCACCAGCCAATCACCGCCTATGTTTTGCGGCTTCCCATTCGACGATAAACATTGTGATCTGACCCGCAGGCTCTCATTGAGGCAAGGGGAGCTAGCGTGAATGAGGCCGAGTAGCTGCCACAGTCGCTGTTATCACTGCAAGGCTGGAATTAAACACACACACGCCAGCAATGGTGAATCATTATCCTGTCTGACAAGGAGGAGACGCAAATTCGCGGCTCCGACTCCGAGCTTTGCAACGGGAAAACACCGCTAGCGTGGGAAGCTAATGTTAGCTAGCTAGCTTTTGCATGTCCTCGTTTTTTTTTCCTTTGCTGGCAACTGACCTCCACCACCACAACACAGACGCGTTGAGTAACGTGTGCTCGCTAGCTTTGGGGGTTATAATTCACCTGTTCTCTTGACGTCAGCTCCCCTTGTCCCCGTGTGGTATCCAGTGGACGGTTCCTGAATATGATACATAATGAGTCAAAGAGATACCCTGGTTCATCTGTTTGCAGGAGGGTGAGTATATGTAACTAACGCCACATACACCCACGAGCTGAGCTAGCTTGCTGCACGGACATGCTCGGGGTTAGCTCTTTGCTAGTCAGCATCTGTAACCTTACCCGTGATATTTGACTTGATGTGAGATCTGTAATGTGGCCAGGAAACCCGCAGTTTGATTAGAAAGTCACCCAATCTTATCCATGCATGTGCACCTGTAGCTGTTTGCTCAATGTCACAAGTTGCACCGAGAGTCTTGAGTTGGTTGTTGGAAGGACGTCCTGTATTCATAGCTAGTCAGGATTTAACCCAAACTGTGCAATGATGCATATCTGTTTCAAATGTCATGTTGTTGCTGAAATGATCGGCGGTGTAGTATCAAGCTAAGGCATGGAGAATCAAAACCAGCATGACCATCATTCAAGGTTACCGCCTTACTCCAAATTAGGGCAGCACAACAAAATCTCATACCTCGATATTTAAGCCAGATGTCTCTATGGCAATACGATATGACTGCGGGTTCACACATTTTTATTTTAAATGTAGCAACAGTGAAAATTGAGCGTTATTCAACAGCATAACAATACCAAATGGACCTAGAAAAGTATTTTATTGACCATTGCACACCAATCTCTGTCTTAGAAACAAATGTATTGCTGCAACCTCAGCTTCGACACGATGCTAAAGCTGTATTTTATAAAACAGGATAATAATACAAAGTGGATGTAGAAAATGCACTTATTTCACCAAGTTTGTTTTCCATCAGAAGAGACCAGTCACTGTCTAAGGCTAACCCTAACCCTAAATTTGATATCCATATTGTTGCCTTTTGAGATGTTAATATTGAGCATGTTCATTTGTAGATAACAACATGATCGCAAAATACAGTTCAGCCGTACTCCAAATTATTGCATTTAATTGATATGAGAGACTGTACAGAGCAGGTACAGTCTAAAGAAATCAAGGCACAGGTGTGACCGTATTAAGTGACTTATGCAGCCGCTCCTTAGTGGTTTTGTTTGGGATGCAATCCAATCTATTCCCTTTTACTACTTGTGTGCCAGCTCTGTCAAAGGAGCTGTCTCAACAAAAGTAGCATTCATGCCAGCTTGGAACAGCTGAGTGACAGAAGTTGACATATGAGTATGTGTGTGTTTAGTTACCCAAAACCTCAGTGCATAGGGCATCTTGGTGTCAGCAGTTCAATTTTTGCTTGCAGGTGCTCTGCATCCTCGGAACACAGTTGAAATGAAATGTTCATGTTTTTGGCACGTCATTGGCAAAAAAAATGAAGACTTACTTAGGCTAATGAGGCAAAATCCTTCATTCTGTGTTCAGGCAGATTATTTTTAGGTTGTGCAATGAGAGAAAAATATGACTGCAAGTATTTCCTAAAAGGACAAGTGTGTACTTAACCTTGCCATTGTTGACAGTTGTCATAATTATCGTGTTAATGTGATAATAGCTCTTCAAATTGTGTGGTTGCATTGAAGGAGGAATAACAACCTACAGTATGTGGATTGATAATCATACATAAAACATAAATATAATATACTTTTTGCTCTATTGGCCTAGATATGTGAATTAATTTTGTTTTATAATCTATTATAATCAGTTATTTTATTAGCTAAGATAAGGTATTTTATAAGCTCTCAAATTCAGGTTAGTCTGCCTCTGCCAAAACAGTGTTGGTAAGACTTATCTCCCACAGCTGTTATGTATACTTTAGTATTGATTTAATATTAACCCTAAGTAACGATACGTTCTGTTTTGATAGCTTGCACTCAGTCCCATCCCTGCCAAGACAGTTCAGCCCAATTCCATTTCTTATTCATTGATCTGGTCACCAGATTGACTTCGGTGACACCTCACTAAAACATGGCACTTCCCAGGAATTCATCATAACTTGATGCCCTAAATGCAGCCGACTGTTTTTAAAGGGTTCCTTACCCATAGGTTAGAGCCTTTATTTTATTTAGGTTGTGTGTGCTATTGTCATGTCTTTGCAAATGCTATCATAGTTTGTTTTATTTATTTATTTGTTTGTTTGTTTTTTATGTGACAGGAGGTGGGGTTTGATACATAGACCCATCAACTGAGCCACAGAATTAAGATTACTAATAGAGCCCTGTCTGACAAATAGCTGAAATAAAATACCTGTGTCTGTGGGTCTGGGACATGATGTGGTGTTGAACAGAAATGCACTGTTACTCCCTAGGAAACACAAAGCATTTTTGACTGGCTCTCTGTTCCCACACTGTGCTGTTCCACATCTACATGCCGGAGATCCTTAGAATTCCACAAACCACACCAATGGCTACTTGTTTTGCGTTGGACTTAGCACGCTGCACACCTCATTGAAGAAGAAAAGCACACAGTTTGGCCCTGTCCGCTGTGAAATAGACATGGTTGTCTGCTAACTTTTCTCCCTCTCTCTTGTCCCACCCATTCCCCACACACCCCCATCTCTCCCGCCCCTGTCTCTGTGCCAGGTGTGGGGGAACGGTAGGAGCCATATTGACTTGTCCACTGGAAGTGGTGAAGACGCGTCTGCAGTCCTCCTCCATCACCCTCTATGTGTCTGAAGTTCAGCTCAGCACCGTCAACGGGGCCAGCGTGGCCCGCATGTCTCCGCCGGGCCCCTTACACTGCCTAAAGTAGGTGCTCAGCTTTTCCCACCGTGCCAGTGAATTACACGCATTTGCTTGGCTGTGCGCAGGATAGAGTTGTTTGAGTTTTTAGCTGTAACCAAAATTAGTGGAATTGGTGTATAACCCAGTTCATGGCTCCTCCTCCCTACCCACCCAGGGAGATTTAGCTGCTGAAGCATGGCTCCCTCCTCAGCAGGAACCGTGTTGTTGTTGCTTCTGCTGTTTGGTCTGGCTGATGTCTCCCTGGCACGGCCAACCACTCCCTGAAACCAGACTCCATAACCTAACCCTCAGGAAAAGCTACACACAAAGTACATAAGTCGCTTTAGCCAAGAAGGATATTTGACCAGAGGTCCTACTGCTGGCATACATTTGTGTTTTTGTGGATTTTTAGACTCATCCTTCCATGAGTCTGTTACAACATGCCTTTTTCTGTTCTCTGTCCACTTACCCAAGTACCCCCTCGATTTGGATAGATTGCCAGTTATGATGCTGATGGAAATCTGATCCGCACCACAAGGAAGAGAGTTACTGGGCCTTTGCTGAAGAGGTCATTTCAGGACAGCTCCAGGCCCCTGGAAAAAGAGTGTGTTTGATGGCTACATGCCATGCCTTAAATTCCCTGATTAAATCACATTTAAATGAATTGGCAGTCACGGTGGTAGTAGTCCTGAGTTTTGTTCTTGAGCGTTGCTTGGTTAGAACTCATCACTGTCCCAGCCAAACCTAAACCTGGTGAACTGTCAGCTGACATTTATTTATCATATTATAAGCAAACATACATCCTGCAAATCCCAGTAAGTGAGGCATTAGTCTTTGTAGCACAGTTTGCATCAGATAGTTATTCATTTTTTCTTTTTCTTTTCTCCCCCTAAAAACAATAAAAAATGAAAATTAACCCTTGCAGACAAAATGGTCTGTAGAAAAGGCATAGCTGTTCACCCTACAATCGAATTCCTGAAACTCAACATCATGTAATCGGTAGGGAAATACAACTATTTTCAGATTAGTTTTCACATTGCAGGAAGAGCTGGATGGTATGTTACCACACTACAAGTACTTGAACTACAAGGACAAGTTGATTTGTATTTTAATATTGTTTTCTGTGTATGAGAAACATTACTTAATACATTAATAAAATTTATTTTTTATAATAATTTTAGAAGCAGCCAGGTCCAATAGAAATAAGGATTTTTAGCCTAGAATTCAGATACATATATTATAACATGATATGATAATAGGCCATTTTCCCATTGTCCTCTTTGTCCCATATTGGACAAATCAAATGAAGGAAATAGAAAATGAATTTTATAGAACAGTAACTAGTTTAGCCAGTGTGCCACTTGAATACACTGTCGTGGTGTCACCACTGGCTAGTAATTTTTGCTAGAAACTGTAACTTGAGGGTTTCCTCATTCTACTTGCTCTACTTTCCATGTGGTTGGCATCTTGACATTTGCTGTAAGGTGTTTGTCCTGTCACTGCAGTTAAAGCAGATAAGAGACTTGTAATGAAGGTTTAAATGGCAAATAAAAAAATTGGAAAGTACTTTTTTACTATAGATGAACTAGGCTATAACGTTTTTTCCATATTTTGCATTTTAATGCCTGCTGGAGGTCTAGAAAACCACCCTAAACCTGGACACCGGGAGAGGAAGAGGGGAAAAGCCTGGTCGCAGGATGGAAATCAGCTTCTTGGAATTTTTAATTGTAGCTATCCCTCTGAGTTATTGCTGTTTTTTGGGTTTTTTTTTTAATTAGGTGTGATCAAGAATTATAGTTGCTATTGAGAGACAAAGACACGAAACAAGTATATAAGTACACTGATTCTCCAGCACCTGCAGCACCTCTAGTTCTCACATCCATGCTTCAGTTTTTTTTTTCACAATGCTTTGGTCCAGTGTGGGGCCAGGTTGGGCCCAGCGGCCCGCTAGGCTTTTAACACATGGGGGGTAACCCTGGAATAATGTGTGTGTGTTTTTTTTTTTTCCAGGTTGATCTTAGAGAAAGAAGGACCTCGCTCTCTCTTTAGGGGTTTGGGGCCAAACTTGGTGGGTGTGGCACCTTCCAGGTAGGCTGACCCCTGTTATTTACAGCACAATATCTTCATCATACTCTCAGTATTCTGCACCTCTGAGTTTGGACTGAAAGGCAAGCAAGCCATCTGTAATTTGCAGTGACAATGGTGTAGTGTTTGCAACCCCAGCTTTATAATAGTCTGAGGTCAACTGAGTTAATGCAACACATTGTCTTAAGATGAATTATGGTATCACTCACAGGTGGTTTATTTCATTCCTTTTAATGGGAACACATTGACCTAGTAGATACTTCTAAGTTAGTAAAAAACACATGCGCTGCCTTGATGCGACTTGATTGTCATAAACATGGCTCTTAGGTAGCTACCACAGGGATCATTGAGATATATTCCTTTGCTCAGCTGCTCTTTGCACTGTTCAAATGTTCTTGTGTTCATTTGGAGCATGACAACATTGGCGGTACAGAGAGAACAGCATTAGTTCTATTTCTGGAAAATAATTGACTGATGGTAGCTAATAATTTACCCACGATACAAGCAAACCGAACATCAAACTAAATTCCATAGGCTTAGCCGTGGATGTCATGGTAATGGATTGGGGAAAGAAAATACTGCTTAATTAGTGGAAATTTAAATGACACCCCAAGATTATTGAGAACTCTACGGCCAGTAGAAGGCCTTAACATCATTTGTCGTCCCCGTGAG
>OMLB01000735.1:0-16272 GCA_900302555.1 Myripristis jacobus
GGGAAGGCAGGCTCTCTAGTACTCATCATTTAATGTACTTCATTGACTTCAGTACACTTCCTCATATAGTGCACTGGATCAATGCACTCACTATGTTTCTCACAACTGTAACAACTATGTGCCATGCCATTCAGATACTGAATGTATTTATGTAATTATGTAATGTTGTCTGTTTATAACATGTCAGGCACTGTATGTGAGGTGCACCTGTCCTTGTACTGTACCTTGTGTATCTGCATGTGAAACTCTGTGTGTTGTCGGTGCATCAGTCTCTGCAACAGTTCCACAAAGGTGAACTCCTGTACTTTCATTACATGGTGTGAATCACACCAGATATTTCTGTCTAATAAGCCACCAGTACCTTAGTCATATACAAATTAGGGCACTTTGTTACAAACTATACCCACACGATTTAAAAAGGAGGACAAAAACATTGTTGTGTGCCGAGTGTCTCTGCTTTTCATTCCTCTTTGCATTAAATCAAAACAGTCTTTCCAAGTTGGTTAAAAAAAATTGTTTGCAAACACAGGTGCATCGTTGCTTCACATCTCGTTCGGAGAATGTTTGATGATGACTCACAGATTTAAGCAGTTGTAGACTGCTGTGAGAAAGGTCATTGTTGCTTCAAGAGTTGGGTTGAGTAGCTGCTGCATGTCGTGACTGCAGGGGCTTGCCACTGTTGAGGAATGTGGTGTGCGTGCTGCTGGAGCGGCCTCTGGGTGGGCTGAAAGTCCAGCCGGCCGCCAACCATCCTTTTTTTTCTCAGTCTGCTCCATCTATTTTCATATTAGGGGCCTTCTCTCCAGATCAAACACCTCTGGCTCATGTCCCATGTTCTCAAGCTGCCGGAGTGACAAGTCAGATCTCTCTCCAGTCCCCACGCAGCACGAATCAGAAATCTGTCTTCAAAGTCTGCTCTCAGTCATTTGACCTCTTATCTCTTCTTCAGGCTGTTGTTTGGCATTTAACCATGCTATCCTTATCATGCATTGTTACACTGGCTTTTTTTTTATTAAGCAGTTAATATGAAAGCTAATTGTATTCAGCCCTTGTGGTGCAGAAGTGTCGTCATTTGAAGTACTACAAAATCAAATAATTGAGAGCAACTGGGTCTTCATTATTTGTGTTGTAAAAAGTGAATGCAGTCAAACCAATTCTAGGTACACTCTCTCTTGTGGAGTGCTGAGGTCTAAACCCACTGCCCTTATGGGGGGCACCATGCACAGGATTAGGAATATCTGAGGATTTTGCAGAGGGCCTACTGAAAAAGTTACACTTGTGCTCAATTACACATGCCAGTGAACTTGGGGAGGCTGCCTTTCCAGACAAATGCTCCCTTTAACAAGAAGCCGATTCATGCAGAAGCTCTGGCATTTGCTACTTTGTCATCACAGCAACCAAAATTTAAAAAAAACCTGCACAGAAGGTGCTTGAACTTTTATGGTGCTGGTAAACATCAGAGCAAAATACAGATGCTAATAACAAATAAAATATGGGCTTAAATATTCTACTTTTATTGCACTGCATCTTCTTGAGGCAAGTAGTCACACAAACAGACTACTGATCCGCATAACCACCGCTGTTCATCTGCTCTGCAATGCAATTCACATGACTCAACTTTGGTATAATGGGGTCTGCTGTGAAATGGATTGTAACACAATCTCTTTCTCTCATTCACTATAATGAAGTGGATTACTGAAATACCTCACTCAGGGCTCTGCAGTGCCACTATTTTGTTACCACTCTAATAAATATATTCATGCAACCTTGCAGACAAACAAATAAACACATGATTCAAAGTAGGGGAGGACGATGTTTTAATTTTTGTTGTAGGTTGTTGTCCTGAATGTCTGTAAAGCCCCCCCACTCCCTAGTGTTTTAAGACATGTGCTTCATTGCATTAAATGCCACCATTAAGCTTTGTCACAGTTAAGGCATGGATCCAGTTTTCAAGTTCATCATCATCAAATACAAGATGCAAATGGATGAGTTCACACTGGCTTATTGCACCATAGCCGGAACAGAACGTGACATTTTCCTCGTCAAAACTTCTGAAACCGTGACTATCTCTGTTGTCTTTTATCGTTTTCCATTCAGCTAGTTCAAAATCATCTTTTGATGGTGTGTTGGGAAACAGTTACAACAAAGCTTGAGTCATTGAAAGCAAATTGTCAGTACAACAATATAACAAACTAGGTAAAGGCATTGTCCAACTAAAGTAGTTCATAAACTAGGACATTTTAAAAGACACCTAACTGATTCTCTCCAAACTTTCCTCTTTACAGGTTTAGGAAAAAAAGCACAACTTTCTCCCCCTGGCTGCACCTTCCTCCAGTTCCTCACATCTTCCCTTTCTGTAGTCTGCCCCCCTTCTCCTTCCCTCGGTCACTTGTTCCTCTGTCACGACCATGCCGAAGAACAGCAAGGTGACCCAGCGGGAGCACAGCAATGAGCCGGTCACCGAGTCAGTGGCTGACCTGCTGGCCCTGGAGCAGCCCATGGACTATAAGAGCAGCCAGATGAGTATGGGCCTGAGCCCTGGGGCCATTGCACCAGGAAAGGGCCTGTTACCTTCCCCGGACCCAGACGCCGAGGACGGAAGACCAGCCTGGAACAACAAGCTGGAGTACATCCTGGCCCAGGTGGGCTTCTCTGTAGGCCTGGGCAACGTCTGGAGGTTCCCATACCTGTGTCAGAAGAATGGTGGAGGTAGGTGCTCAGAGAAAACACAGTACACTAGCAGAGTCTGGTAAGGGTGTGGATGTCTTTGGTAATCTTGCTGCATTTTGACAGTTTATGTGGGTAGATGATAGCAGGGTTAGGCATTTAATTCCCAAGTGGGCCACCCATGGTGAACATGTGCTCCCTCAAGGGGCTGAAGAAATTGGCAACTCCTCGGTAAGTAATCAAGTTTCTCCAGCAGAAATCTAGTTGTGTTAACCAGGTTTCTCTTAATCCCTTAACCTGATTATAGAAACAGGACTTCTTGCTTTCATTAGTTAACTGGCCTACATGGGAGACAACCCGATTACTAAGGTGCATGTAGACACACTGATCGCCTCTCTCTCATTCTTTCTTTTTGAAACGAGCCTACAACCATCTTGAATAGTGTGCTGCATCAGGGCTGTTCATGTGAACATTTATTTATTCTGCAAAAGAGCAGTAAAATCAATGGCCAAATGTTTGCTGTCTTTAGAGAGTTATCTTAATATCGTGTCATTATTTGATTTTCAAATTGCTTTTTTATGCATAGACTTACATTTTACCCAGGATATTGCTCCATGCCAGGCAAATATTTGCTGAAATGTGATTTGATTGAGAATGCCCACTGGCCACGGTGACTGGTATGATATTTAATACTTTATTGCTCTGTCTCATAAAAATTGCATTTGTGCCACATTACAGAGAAGTGCTCCAGCAACTGCAAGTAATTCAGCTCATTTCCTTAATTTCAAGTGCACTAAATTTATACACTGAACACTGTACTGTGCTCTCCGCCTGGTGTTGCACCTGACTTATGGACAACACTTGTCTATTCTCTCTCTCTCTCTCTCTCTCTCTCTCTCTCTCTCTTTCTCTCAGTGGCACATGTAGGTCGTCTCCCAGCACGTAAACAATGCGCCCAGGGCCAAATCGGTGTACAATATGCGGTGACAGTTTCAGCCACCTGAAATTTCACACCAAAACGAGCTGCCGCAACAAATCCTGGCTATGTACAGATGCACTTTACCTGTTACTCTGAACCATTTGCCATCTGCTTTTGAGATAACCCAGAGGCATTAGAGCAGTAAAAAGGAAATGAGTACATAGTCTGCCAAATAACTTGTAGGTATAATCCATGATGTGCCAACAAAATCTCTCATAAACTCTGCTGTTATGTTTGTTCACTTCACCATATTATATACACATCTGGGTCTATTTTCCTGCTGACAACAGAGATTACTTTTAATGTTATCTCTGTTTACTGTTAATGTTTTCTGGGCAGATAATGTTACTTCATGGTTGGATTGACCAGAATTGCCAGTGTGTACTCAATGCAAAAAAATCTCCAACTGAACAAGTCATTTAGTCCCATATTTATAGGGTAATATCTTTTTTTTTCTTAGAGCAAGTAAAAAAAAATATTCCAGAGGGATGAGATTCTCCCTCTTGTTTCAGAAATCTTTATAAATCAACATGTTGGAATAAGGCACATCAGCCCACTAATATCAAATAAGTGACACAAATGGCGTGATTCAAGACCAGCACTGGAAATAAATGAGATTATCTCAACCCAGTGGTAGAGTTTTCCACTTTTTTTGAAGAACACTGAAGATAAGTAACAAAAGGGATGTTTTTGCAGTGTGAAGAACAAATCCATCCTCTGTTTCTGCCTTCACATTCATACAAGTAAAAGCTGTGCTACACTCAGTATTCTTGTATAAATGGCCTGCACAGCAACTTGATGATAGTGCCGTGGTCCCCTCCTCCTTGATAAATTGGTTTCTGTCAACCAATTAGCCAAGTGCTCATGTCAGCGAGTAGGCCGGTGCCTTGAACATCTCTCAAACCTGAATGAAAGTGTGCCACCAGCAGCTTTAGAGATAATGTGGCTTCTCGCTCAGGAAGATACGAAAACACCGAGCGGTCTGCTACAACAGTGGTGGCAGTGCATCGTGGATTGAGAGCATCCGGTTAAATTTTTATTTGCTTTCCTTGCAAGGTTTCTCAGGCTTATCTCCTTGGTATTGTCGGTTGCGGCGTACACCCTGGTGCCTCTGATGTGTGGGAGGCAGTGACTAAAATGGAGGAAATGGAAGAGTCAACACAGATTTCCTGGGGATTCATACATTTATTGTTGGTTTGTGTGGGATGTGTGTGCAGCTACAATATATGAAAATCATGCTATATTAACACTGAATAAATTATCTTCACAGCCCCACAGTGTGTGTGTGGGTGCATGTGGATGTGCACAGCCTTGTACAAAATGGGTATATTTGCATGTGGTAATGAGTGTGTATACCCCGGTGAATGCTGATGCCACGGTGGGCCACATCTTCCTGCCCGGGCCTGTCCTGATGATAAGGATTTCTATCTTCAGTCCTGCCATTTCCATGCGGCATGCGGCGTGTACAAGCTTTGTTCAGACCCACAGAACCTTATTTTAACTTCTACTGGAGATCCAAAGATTTCCAAAGATGCAAAAATATGTCCCGATGAATTATATGGAAATCTGAATTCAACACATGTAGATGCTTTGTTTTTGATGTATGGTGCAGCCATAAAACAGTGACATTTTGGGTTTGAATACTTCATCTAACATAAGCGTGCTGGATCTTCAATGAGGTGCAACCAGCAGATACAGAATATGTATGTGCCATTGTGGGAAAAAAAAAAAAGTTTGTCGCCACTTAAGGGGAAATTTAAAAGAAAATCCTAGTTCGAGAGGCTATTTTCTTGTCAGTTATTTCACCTCCCCCTTTCTTTTTCTCTCCTTCAGTATCATTATCTTTCACACCCTTCTTTTGCTCTGTGTGGTCGCTAAATAAAAGTAGACCTGCAGTTATGTTTCTTCATCAAAGGCCCATAGAAGTAATACTGAACAAAGGACAGCATCACAGTACGTACTCTGAACCATTCACTCAAAATAATAACACTCCTCTGCAATATGGCCCTGTGTTCCTTTCTTTGGTCTCTTTGTCTGCTATTAGCTCTAATAGCCATCCAAAATGTTCTGAGTATTTTTTGATCTGGTCTTACGTCAGACCGCCCAAAGTGTGTTATTAGAGTGATTTGTCTTCAGTCTGTAAATAGCGGCAGGTGAGAGAGCTGTCCACCACATGAACCCTTCCTCTCTGGCTTTGGATCTTTTTGTCACCATGGTGCCCTGTCATGTCTTGACGTCAGCAGGCCTGGACGTGACATGCTGCCTTGGAGAGCCTGCTGCTCTCTCCCCCCCTCGCTTGTGCAAATCTGGAGGATGAACATTTTGACGAGAGGAACTGAGAGGGAGAAGGAGAGAGAAAGTGTGTGTGAGAGCGGGAGTGGAAACAGCGAAAATTAGACTGAGAGGGGATAGAGAGAATTGATCCCAAAAATAGATACTGTGAGACGGCATTTGATGATGTTCTGCTTTTTTGCAGTGAGCTTTTATACTTCCCAAAATATGGATTTCAGGGCAAACAAACTACATAACACACAGCCTGATAACCAAAGTAGCAGGCATATTGTCCTGCCAGTGGGTTTCTCATTACAAATGCATGTTGTGTGGCTGAGCTCAGTTCAAACCCGCAGAACTTTATTTTCAATTCTAGTGGAGATCATAAGGTTTCCAATGATGCCAAATATGTCATGCTGCATTACAGCAAAAATGCTGTGCAAAACAACATATTTTCCATCAAATGTAATGGTTCAGCCATAAAACAGTGGCATTTTATATTTTAATATTTTACTCAATATAAATATGATTCAGTGAAGCATTGCAACCAGCAGATACAGAATAGATATGTGATATTGTCATACAATATGGGGGATTTTTGTTTGGGTTTTAAAGTTGCTTTAGGGGAAATTTAACGGACTATCATAGTTCAAGGGGTTAATTCCTTTTCCCTCCATCCCGTGTCTCAGGTGCATACCTGGTGCCCTACTTCATTCTCCTTCTCCTCATCGGCATCCCCTTGTTCTTCCTTGAGCTGGCAGTGGGTCAGAGGATTAGGCGTGGCAGCATTGGAGTGTGGAACTACGTCTACCCGCGGCTAGGAGGCATCGGGGTCTCCAGTCTGATGGTAAGTGCTATCACGAGCTCCTTAGCGTGACCTCCAGTTAGTTCATCATACTGTGCATCATGTTAACAACACCCATGGAAGACATAAAATACACACTAAAAATCAAAGCCCTGAAACGCCAATTCCATTTAATATGATAGATGTTGGACATGGAATTAAGATGCCATATTTTTGACACCTTACAATTTAGTCTGAAAGTTGGACAAGCTACATGCAGACGAGAAGCAGGCTGTGCAGCTCATTCTACTAGAATCTCTCTGCCTGCTCATATTTTGTTCCCTCTGATGCTTCAGAGCGAGTGGCATACAAAGACCAGCACCAATCACAGTCAGAATCTGTCCCCATCTTCTGTGCGAGTGGCGACCCATCATGCCCCCTCCCATCTGCTGTCCAGATGCAGCGTCACTGGCCTGAAACCAAGTGGTCAGGGACTTAGTCATTTGGTTAGTGATCTGTTCAGTCAGTCGGTGATCTAGTTGGTCAGTCAGCCAGTGATCTCATCAATCAGTGATCTAGTATAGGGAGGAGCCAGAGCCCTGGCCCAGGGCAGTGAGGCGTGTGGAAGCTGGGATGTGGCACAGAGAGATTCAGCAGCTATAAATACCTCCTCAGAGAGGACCAAAGCCCTGGCTGCTGAGAGAACAAAGCTCAATAATTCATACGCACTCTGACTTATGCTGTGTGCTCAGTGTCTGAGCTGTGACTCAAGGTGGGAGGTTCACAGTAACAAATTGCTCAGTGTTGGTCCATGCCTCTGTGTTGCTGTGTGTTTGTGTATCCATCTTTTTGGTAAGAGAGTGGCTGTTTTTAGTAGTGATAAGCCATCTTCCCTCTTTTCTTTCTTTTCTCCTCCAGGTTTGCGGCTTTGTGGGCCTTTATTATAACGTTATTATCGGCTGGAGTATCTTCTATTTCTTCCAGTCTTTCCAGTACCCGCTGCCTTGGGCTGATTGCCCCATCCGAAGAAATGGAAGCCAAGCAAGTGAGTCAGACACAAAACGTTGCACAGCACAAGAGTGAGCACAGCAAAATTCGCATACTGAACATACAGAGGACCAGAATAATGTAAAGCAGCGAAACACCAAGTAAAACAAAAAAAAGCACAGAGAAGAGAGCCATTTCATATTCAGCAGTGACTGAATGGTTGGAAATGGTTCACCGCCCAGGGTAGTGCTTGAAGCTGGAGAACTCACCCATGCATTGAAGCAGCTTGCCTCACTACAGCTCCACAACTGAGCAGCAGCCCCTCTGCTGGCTTGCAGGAGTGCAATGTTTGTGCTGACTCAAGAGCTTGGACGGCCCTGCACCTCATCTGACAGGGCAGCTCCTACTGTAGTCAATGGGGTCTGTCAGAAACTGTGACCTAGCTGTGCCCAGAATGGCAGCTTTTAGCCTGTGGTGAATGGCAGAGGCACACACTGGTCCTCACAGAGTAAAGGACATCAGCTCCCATTAGCATTAGATACCATGATGTCTGCTGTGCTTTCAGTAATGAACGCAGCTATAGGGCAAGCTTCAGTGGGATGTTACTGGGCTATTGGCATGTTATTTATCAGGAAAAACAGCAGGAAATGAACTGATGCAACATACAGAACATTTCCAGGATGTGTGTAAACGGTTCAAACGAGCTCATTTCCAAAAAAAGGATGATGCTTTTTAATAGATGTTGAATCCTAAAGGACCAGGTAGATCTAAGTCTTCGAAAACTAAGGGGACAGCAGTTTTATCGGCATGGACATTTCACAAAACTAGAGACCCCAAAGATAAGAGTGCTGTCCTCTTACTTGTCTTGATATGTGCTGAGTCCGTACAGTCACGCCTTTCCTCTCCCTCTCCCTTCGGCTTTTGTAGTTGTGGAGCCAGAGTGTGAGAAGAGCTCGGCCACCACTTACTTCTGGTATCGCCAGACTCTCAACATCACCAGCACCATAGATGACACTGGCGGGCTGAACTGGAGGATGACCCTGTCCCTGCTGGGTGCTTGGATCATTGTCTGCCTGGCTGTCATCAAGGGCATCCAGTCCTCTGGGAAGGTACAGGGTCTCCCTGGCTCAACAGCAAGGGCTGAGCCTTTGGGAAGGAATATAAAAACCTACCGGGATTACTGCTTTGCCATTTATCTATGGACTGTAATACACTGTACCTAAAACGCTGTATATAATACATGAATTAATCTCAATCAGGGGCTTCAGAGAGGTTTTTTACTTTGCTAATGCTTGTTGGTCATAGGTGATGTGCTAAAGCCTATCATCATCGCCATTCTATTTTTGGATCTCATCTATGTTATGGAAGAGAGAGACATGCAACATTAATAAGCTTAAACTGAACCAAGCAAAGACTGTTTCAGGATGCAGATGGAAAATGCTTTCATTGGCAACAACTGCAACAATGTCCTGTGATCTCGCTCCAGACAATGAGTCATGTACCATAGCGCAACATCCATCCCACATTTTGAATAGGAAATACACAACACAGTGAGGAGGTTGCCAAGGTCTGACACAGTTTTTTAAACACCAAACTTAGTAATCCAATTATTATGGCATTGCTGCAACGATTCTGAGAAAATGCCGTAGGATGGATTTTTGAGTCATCGCTCCTAACCTCTAGGATTCCTCTCCACATTTGGTATGATTTCACAGATTGCTCATTGCTAAGCAAAAACAAAGCAGTCCTGTGATTGATTCATCCTGTGTGTGTGTGTGTGTGTGTGATTGCAGTTTCGTCCTCCATGTGTGAGGCGTTAGAAGTGCAGTGTCCATGGTAACACTGTATTGTGTGCTTCTCTCTTTCTCTCTCTCTCTCTCTCTCTCTCTCTCTCTCTCTCTCTCTCAGGTGATGTACTTCAGCTCTCTCTTCCCTTATGTGGTGCTGTTCTGTTTCTTGGTGCGAGGTCTGCTGATGAAGGGAGCAGTAGACGGTATCGCTCACATGTTCACCCCTAAGGTGAGGATGAAACACTCCTAATCAAAAGTTTTTTTTTTCCTTCAGCCAGCATGAATTGCATGAATATAAAGTTATGGCTTATAAAATCTTAACCGTTCGCAGTGGCTCTCACCTATGAAATTGTGCAGGAAAACTCTAGCTCTAAATCTCGCTGCTGTCTTGGAGGTGATCACTCATTCATGGCTTGTTGACCAGAGTGATATTGCACATCTGTTCGTGACAATTTTGTCTACGCAAGGTGTTCAGCCATGAGCGATTGATGGGTTCAGCTGCCTTAGCGCATAGGCCATTTAGATGCACTCACAGGAAAATGTTTTGTCATTAATATCTTCACTGCATAATGAAAGTTTGGTTGATGACTCCCTCTCGTGGTGGATCAGTGTAGCTTGCGTGCAAAATGGACACTGAGCATTGGAAATGAACAGTGAGTGCCGTCCCTGGAGATTGTGAGACATTTACTTTATTATGTGTAATATATGATTATATAATGTGAGTAATGAAAAGTCTCGATAAATTTATGTAAAGGGGTGGAGGAGGGGTTGGTGGTGTAAAGCTGTGGGAGATGTAGCCATTGTCAAAGTCCTGCTTTTTTTTGGTTTTCTTGTAAGTTTATGGATAAAAAAAAAATGAAATTAAAATATTGCACCGAAATGCATCAGTATAACTCCATAATTCTGTGCTATCATCAGCACTTATCTGTGTGATACGCGTTTGTATTGTTGGCAGCACTTGAAAATTAATGATTTCTGCTAAATGTCTTGATTTTGGCAAGATTGTATGAAAAAAATGAGGCCTTTTATAGATAGCTACTTTTGTCCAATTGTACATCCTTCTTGAAAACATGCCAGTTTTGCTATGTGAGTGTCTGGTTGGTAATAAAATGAGGAGAGGAGTTATATAATACAATTGAGTTTGACTGTGACATTCAAAACAGCGCTGATGAAGGAATAGTGCACAGAGTTGAGTTCACACAGTTATTTCCAGTCCCACTGATGAAAATTTATATTTAAAAAAGAAATCAGAATATATATTGTTGTTAATCTGAGAACTAGACCCTTTAGCACATTTCTCCTTTCCTCTCCTCAGCTGGAAAAGATGTTGGAGCCCCAGGTGTGGAGGGAAGCAGCCACCCAGGTCTTCTTTGCCCTCGGCCTGGGTTTCGGAGGCGTCATCGCTTTCTCCAGCTACAACAAGCGAGACAACAATTGCCACTTTGATGCAGCTCTGGTCTCCATCATCAACTTCGTTACCTCCATCCTGGCCACATTAGTGGTGTTTGCCGTGCTGGGGTTCAAGGCAAACGTCATGAATGAGAAGTGTGTTGTCGAGTGAGTATTTCACAGTGTAAGACCTGACTAGTATTTGAAGACAAGACAGATTGAGATGAAGTATAACCTTTATTATCATCTGTTATTATCCTCTTGCTGTTATTATTTATTATCTGTAAAATATATGTTTCCTTTGTTACTGAAATCTAACAATTGCAATACACAAAAAAGTTTCCATCTGTCGCTCTCTCTACTGGATGAAATAGCAGCTGTCTGACTTTACTGCACTGACATATCTCTCTTCACTTTCATCTCCTGTGTGCAGGAATGCAGAGAAGATCCTGGGCTACCTGAACACTGGTGTGCTGAGCCGAGAGCTCATCCCCCCTCACATCAACTTCTCCCACTTGTCCACCCAGGACTACGCCGAGATGTACGGCGTCATCAAGACGGTGAAGGAGGACAGCTTCGGCCAGCTGGGCCTGGACGCCTGCGTCCTGGAGGATGAGCTCAATAAGGTGAGACTTCAAAAGAGACTTCAAAGGCTGTAATGAGAACAAGCTCCATGTGAATTTCTCTATATTTAGAATACTAGTCTGGAAATGAAGAAGCACCTTCCCCCCGCACCATCTCCTGTGAGATATCTGTCAATTAATTTGAATATGCTTTGATTTTGAAGTAAAAAACAAAAGAAAACAAACAAAAAAAACCCTCTCTGCCACTCCATGTAGTTTTTATTTTCCTCATTCCTTTTCCTGCACTTGTCTTACATCATTATTCAGATCATAGAAATTTAGTCGGGACACTATGACTCACACTCCCTCACTGCTTACTGTTTGTTGCTTGTTTTGTTAGTGATCTAAAAATTGCTCAGTCCACTCTTGCACTCATTGTAAGCCTTTCTGAATGTGAGTCACTAAATGACGGTTTTGTAAAATGCTAATGCTGAAATATAAGTTTCAAATTTAATGTTTAAGTGTCATATGTGCAGCACAAGAGGCACTGGACAATGAAACGCTTATTTTGCTGGCTCCTCTCAATAGTATAGCGGTAAATAAATTGACAGTACAACAATCCAGACATTATTAACAACATAAACACTATGTCAAAAAGATGCACTATATCAGTAAGGTGCAAAGTGGAGGTGCAATGTCAGCTATAGTCACGTGTATAAGAATATTTTGAACATGTGTAGCCATCTTAACCTTTTTCTCTCCCCTGCAGGCGGTGCAGGGCACAGGCCTGGCCTTCATCGCCTTCACAGAGGCCATGACCCATTTCCCTGCCAGCCCCTTCTGGTCGGTCATGTTCTTCTTCATGCTGATCAACCTGGGCCTGGGCAGCATGATAGGCACCATGACTGGCATCACCACACCCATACTGGACGCCTTCAAGATACGCAAGGAGATCCTGTGCGGTGAGGAGGATGTTAGAGAATGCGTAGCACAGAAAGACTATGAACTAGATACCGCACACTGCAAAGAAAACAACAACAAAAAGAACATCTTAACACATCATTTAGCCTTTTATTCAGTCTTAAAATCTTGTTTACCTTAAGTAAAAAAAGTTGGGAGTGGTATGAGATAATGGCACTTGGTTCCAATGCAGTTTCACTTGCGTCAGGTGTTTTTCTGGCCTATACATTTTTTTAAACTGAATACGGCAGAACAGGCACTACCTGGCATGATAGGCTGATCCTGTGAGTCCATAACAGCTGTGACTCATGTTTTGTTGTTGTTGTTGTTTTACCTGTTTTGTGTAGTGAGAAATTGCACTGAAATCAGAGTATTGCTGTGCCAGGCCAGAGAAGCCCATGAGCATCAAGAAATTGACACTTAATTCAAGAAAATGCTTGAAACTAGCTGATTTGCACTGTAAACAAGTGGGAATATCTCATCCCACTGACAGATTTTTTTCACTTGTTTGAAGAAAAACAAGGATTTTAAGACTGTTTATTAGACTAAATGACTTGTTAAGTTGGAGATTTATTGCAGCATGTATAATTTCCATTGTTGCCATTTTAAACCTGACTATCCTACTATATCAAACAGATAAGCATCTGTCATTTCACAGACTCCCCACTGGAAAAAAAAAAACCCTTAAAAATTCACAGACACACAGCTTCACATTTTAAGCTGTAGCTGCTGGCTGCAGGGATTTTGCTTTGCTACAGTAACCACCTGGTATCTCTTTAGTTAGTTTGGCAGCCAAGTTTCCTGCAAAATTCATGCAGTGATAATAAAAACTGGCTATACATGTGGTATTTTTTATTTTTCATCCAAGATATATATGCACATGATAGCACAGTACATTATTACACATGCAAAGTTCTAACACTTTATGACCGTAGATGTTGCTGTTCCAGGTGTCCAACATGTTTTGTACCTCTTTTATGTGTCAGCACCAGTTTACCAAGTCATATTCTTTGTACTTGCTGAATTAAAACATTTCTGATCCCTGATGTTTTCGCCTCTCCTCCTCAGTGGTCTGCTGTGTCATCGCCTTCCTCTTAGGCCTGCTGTTTGTACAGCGCTCAGGGAACTACTTTGTCACCATGTTTGATGACTACTCTGCTGGTTTGCCTCTCACTGTGGTGGTGATCCTGGAGAACGTCTCTGTGGCCTGGATCTACGGCACCAAGAGGTACCAGCACCAGGCCGGACTGAACTGAGGAACTATTCCATGTTTAACTGTTGACATTTTTTGATATGTAGACTGAGGCTCTATTTGGGTATAGGACAGTGTATGATGTAACTTTTAACATAAGACATCTGTGTTTTTAGTTAACTAGTGCAGTGCCTGTTCAAAACAGGCTGGTTGCTTGGCCTGCAGTATTGCTGCTCGCAACCGCTCATCCAAACAACTTCACACTCGACACTATACTTCCTTGGATCCCCAGTGATACATCCACCAAGTGTGAAGTTAATTGGATGAATGGTTGTCGAGCAACTCAAAGGGCACAGAGACAGAGATTCCTCCATTTGTGTAGTTAGATAGTGCAGTGTCCATTCAAAACGTGCCTGTTTGGATCTGGCCGACTGCCTGGCTGCTTGCAGCTCTCTGGAGGCCTCTCATCCAAACAACCTCACAGTTGACACTGCGCTGCCTTGGCTCCTCAACAATACACCGGTCCGGGGGTTTTATTTTGAAAGCAACAGTTGTTAGATTCCTGTTTGCTCTTACCTTGGCTCTATCGCTGGGTCGCTTGATGCTTGTTAAAAAAAAAAAAAGCTGTTATTTGGTTACTTCCAGCTGCAGTGGCAGCAGAGACATTTTGCACCTTTGGATCCTCAGGAATACATGAGCCAAGTGTGAAGTCGATAGGATGAGGAGTTGTCAAGGAAATCACAGACAGATAGACAGACATTCCACCATTAATAGTTAGATGTTATTGACAAATTCACATGCGAAAAGAGAGCTGTGTGATGCCCATAAATGTTAGAAACAGATTCTTTCTTTCTTTTTCTTTCTTTTTTTCTGACTTTGTTTGTTTCTTTCTTTCTTTCTTTCTTTTCCAGGTTCATGCAGGACCTGGAGGACATGCTGGGTTTCAGGCCCTATTCCTTCTATTTCTACATGTGGAAGTATGTGTCCCCTGCTGTTTTGATTGTGCTCATCATTGCCACTGTCATTGAGATGGCCGTCAGCCCTGCAGGCTACAACGCCTGGTCGGAGGAGGAGGTCAGTAACTCAGTCTCTCCATGCTACCGTATGAGTGTGTGTTTTTATGTGCATATGAGAAAGAAACAAAGAAACAAAGAAACAAAGAAAGAAATAGAGGGAACCATCATAAATGCTGGCCAACCCCATGTTCAGCCTTAGGCATCTTGTCATTAATTCATCCAATTCCTCTCTCTCTCTCTCTCTCTCTCTCTCTGGTAGGGCTCAGAGAAGTTCCTGAGCTACCCGCCCTGGGCGTTAGCCATGGCCTATGCCCTCATTGTCGTGGCAATGCTGCCTTTGCCCATCGTCTTCATCGTTCGCCACTTCAACCTGGTGTCCGACGGCTCCAACAAGCTGTCTGTCTCCTACCGTAAAGGCATGATGAAGGACATTTCCAACCTGGAGGAGCAGGACGAGCAACGTTTCATCCTCAGCAAGAACCCCAGCGAGGCGCCTTCCCCCATGCCGGCTCACCGCGCTTATCTGGGCCCCGGCGGCACCCAGGAGATGACCAACACCAATTACGGCACAAGCACCAAGACAGGCTACCAGAACATCGGCTCGCCTGAGTCTGAGCTATGATCCACTGTGCTCAAAGATAGTCCCGTCCACTAAACCCCGGCCCTGCTTAGAAAGAGGGAGACAGAGAAAGCAAGGGAGATTAGTGGAGGAGATGGCCAGATTGACAGTGAGGTTGAGAGAGAGAGAGAGACAGAGAGAGAAACCACTGCCGGTTGTTGCAGCGTTCATCACACCTTAACCCAGAGCTGAATCCTTTCTATCCCTTTTATCCGTCTTTGCTGCCCAGTCGCTCCTTAGCTGCTGTCCTTCCCTTCTTCCTCAGCCCCTCTCACAGGATCCATGCTGCTGATTGCCTGACAGTCCCAGCTGTGATGAAAGGATCATGGGAAAGTAAGTCCGATCAGATGTGACTGCCCTTTTCAATCTATTGAGGTATTAATGGCACAGCCAACAGAGGAGAGTGCAGCCCAGAAAGGTTCACTGCGGGCTTAGATACACGGTTTTCAGTTAATAAGCTCTCGGTGAGGTTAAGGTGTCTGTAACGCTGCAATACTTTACGTTGTACTGAACCATATTCCCATGTGTTTACGAGTTTGGAGAAGGTTAATTTTGAGGCAGAGGGGTGTTCCAAGATCTTGCAGCGCTTTTTCTGGTGCAGATTTAGAGGATTGTTATTCATGGGGATATAGGGTGGAAGGAGACAGAAAAAAAACAGGTTTCCTTTTACCTCTACTGCAGCGAAATTCCAGCTTACCCCATCTCATGGAAGATTTACACTGACTTTCTTGATGAAATGACCTTCATCAGTCATGTTCTTATATACCGTCAAATGAGAGTTATTCTCATCTAGTGGGTAAGATCACCACAGATTCATCCGTAACAGTATATCATAACCAATACTGATATAGCACAGTGAGAAAACAGTGTTATGAAGAGATTTTAAAGGTGTAAGTGTACGTGTCATGCATCAGCAATAACAAAAAGTCGAAGTAGGGGTCTTGTAAAACTGCAGATCTCCTTCCATCCCTATTTTTCCCCATTGATGTAGAATACTGTACATATGTGTTGTGCAATAGTCAAAGTCCAAGATGTCAACGTAAATCATGTATATA
>OMLB01000740.1:8419-36042 GCA_900302555.1 Myripristis jacobus
TGGGGCCATGAGGGAGCCATCATCATTGCCAGACGGTATGGCTGCTGTGTGTAAATATCAAGCAGCACTCTTTCCCCCTGTTTTCCCGGAGACTATCAGCACTGCATAAACACTGAGATGCTGTCTACGGAACACGCTCAGGCAGCTCATCACCATAAAACACATACACACACACGCAGACACACATACACTCACAGCCATGCACAGGAACACACACACTTACACGGGCTATTTCAAAGCTAACTGACTCTGAGGCAACTGCAAGTTATTCACTTGAGTACAAGCCTTTAGCATTACAGACTCTCATACTTATGTATTTATGCAGTGTTGATTGGAGGGAGCATATGTTCTCTACAGGCCTGTTTGCATGTTGACATGACTTGGCATTGTTCAATGGCAAAGCGTGCGCAGGGCGACAGCATGGATTCCAACAGGCATTGACTGAAGCTAAAGGCATACACTTTATGTATGCTGTAATACACTCCCCACACCTACAATACTCTGCTCCTGTTTCTTTTATTCACATATGCAAGCACCCATGTACAAACGTCAGTGACAGATGGTGACACGTGCATGTCCTCTAAAATAATTAGCAAAATAAAGCGTGAAAATTATATTCTTGAACTTGTTGCTCCCATTTGCTTTCAATGGGAGCCATCTACATTTGAATGCCTGTGAGAACAGTAAACAGTTTGGGATGACTGTGCACATAAAGACAGTGAGGATCCTGCAAATTCCCCTTCAAGGTCAATAGGAAAACAGCCAGCAGCAAGCTTGCTCTAGAGTTGATGCAGAGTGCAAGCACAGTTATGGTGAATGCAAATCCATTTGCATTCACTTTAACTGCTTTACAGTGTTTCCTCAACCATACAGCCATGTCAGCGCAGTGAAACACAGGGTTGTGGTTGAGGCATTTGACAAAGGCATCTCAGCATAATGTGACAAGTGTCATATGGTCTTATTGGTTGATATTTGCGGTAGTTATACTCAGCCTAGAGGCTTTGAAAAATAAATTTTTCCCTAATTTAAAGAGGGATGACACCTTCTCTGTTCATTTGCATGCTGCGATAAAAGGAAAATGACTTTATGCTATTTATTTAGCAGAGTTTCAAGTGATCACAAGAAGGGATAATTAATGATTGACTGATTTATTAACAAACTGCTGTGGTTCTATTTGTTCTCACAACAATTACAATGTCTAAATTTAGACTTGCGAGTTCAAATAAGTGGATTAATAACAAATATATACTAAGTAGCCTGTTATTTTGAGGAATTTTGCTTCATTAATAAGCTTTCAAGCTCTGCAAAAAAGGGCCCCTCCGGCTATGATGGTAACCACACTTTACAAAAAACAAAAGTACACCTTCCTATATGTGGCAAGGCCACTTTTTAAGGTTTTCTGAGGTGCACTCTGCAACACTGAGGGTACACTGATGAGAGGACTGACAAAAAACGTAGAGTAAGCACAGAATTTATCAACGACTCAGGCCGACTATGAGAACCTTGTAGATTCCATAATCACATTTTGTGCTTATTCCAAGTTTTTTGTCACTTCCTCGCTTCAATTGACCCTCGGGCATTCAAAGTCAAAGTCAAAGTCACCTTTATTGTCACGGTACGGTGCAAAATGAAAACAGCTGGCTCTCATCACTTTATCATAAAAGCAATAAAACAATGAAAAACAACATGAAAACACAAACAATATGAGATTTAATGCACAAGTACTTAAATGGTGCATTGTGTGACTGAATAAGTTTGATTAAAAACATGCAGAGCGTGCCTTTAAGGATGTAGCAGTTTTACTATTCTTATTGTAACTGAACAGTGTTTTTGAGTACTTTTGAAGTCAGTGACATCCGTGACAAACTGTAGGTCATACCCTAGAAAAATCAAACATAATAGTGTTCTTTTTTACTCTGAGTATATTTTAAATGAGCTGCCTTTTACTTCTGTTCATGGAGTCATGGAGGCTTATGCAATTGTTTTATCGCAGTACCAGAAGTTCTGCAAGTGCAAGATATTTTGGTACTCTTTCCACGCTTGTTTTTTTTTTTTTTTTTTTTTTTTTCTTAACAGCATGCTGGATATTACTACAGATCTACCCCAAATTGGCAGGGGAGATTATGAGGCTGGGAAACTACCCTTCTGCATGGTAAGCTTCTATCTCTGCCAGATTTCATTCTCCCCCCTCTTAATATGGCTGTGGCTCAAAACTAGTTTTATTGACGTAATGCCGGATGGGTTTTGCTGCAACCTAGAGCCTTTCGTTACACGACAGACTCAGCTGTAAAGAGCATTGCTTGTGACAATATGCCATGCCATTTAATTCTACTCTTTTTCTATAGGGGAAAAACATCACGTTTGTGGTGGCTGAAAACAAATTTCTACCATGTTTGAGAAACGTTGCACGTCAGGAAATAATTCAACATATATGGCACCAGAGTCTCTTTGTTAGCTGGCTGAATGGCCGCTCTTTTATTTTCCCGGTGGGAATTTTTGGGTTGGTTCTCCTTTGTGTGAACCCCTGTGATGTGAAGATGTGTGTTTGTTCGAGATCGAAGCACCACTGAACACATTTCTCACTGCGTCTTGTTTAAACTATGGATATCGGTTTATTTTAGGTGCTGCTTAGAAGCAATACATCCATTATTTATGTAGACTGTGTGATGCATAGAAAATGCAATCTACAGTAGGTCTATATTTGTATGTGTGTGAGTGTGTGTGTGTGTTTGCAAGATCTGAAGCACTGTAGATTGATGGTGTTATATACAAGCACATTGACACATTTATTAAAAGCATGATAGCATAAGGAAACAAGAACACTTAGAAGACACTCAGAGGAGCGTGGACCTCCGCCAAGGTTGAAGGTGGAAGGCACTGTTTGTGGCAATTTAGCTGTCACTGGACGTATTTCTTCAGGTAGATCACCGTGGGAGAGTTGGTAAGTACCGGCTTGACTAACAAGTCCTCCAACCCATGCGACCACCCAGGTAGTTTCTAATACAACTAACAGGAACATCTCTAATATGACCCAAAGAACCATTTCCTAGGCCACTAAAGAATTCTTGGTTAAGATTAGGGAAAAATTATTGTTAAGATTATGGAAAGGTTTGTCGTAATGGTTAAGGTTAGGAAAAGGTCAGGGTTAAGGTTATGAAACGTTATCCAACATTAGCTACCTAAAAACAAACACTGCTCATGTTTGGGACAGGACTTGGATTGGATTAGAGGTCACTTCATTTTAAAACGTAGCTATAGGTCACAAAAAGCTGCTGTACAAATGACCTATGGGGTCGTTTTTTGCTGAGGGACCGTCTCGCCTTGACAGATGACCGACAGTGCCTCTGGGTTTATTGATGTCATGTGGATGCATCTGGAAACTACAATCCTGTTTGTGCAAGACAATGACTAGATCTGGGTAGCTCCTATAGAATTTTCCATACTTTTTCTCTGCTGCCCCTTATTTCCGTATGCATGGCAGAGGGATGATGGAGATGTGGGAGGTAAAGCTTCTATTTTGGGGTCTTTGAGCACTTTCTTTTTTTCCCTCTCTCTTTCCCTCCTAACCTCAACCAGCAATCGTGCCATTTGCAATGTGCCCATTCCCCAGTGTCCCCTGAAGCACCTCCAGATGTATTCAGCTCCCATTTGTCATTCCTGGGAATGTGGTGGCGTCAGCACTTATGTCCCAACCTCTACCGGTGGCATCACACCACCACTACAAGGAGTATCAGCCCTGCCCGAGGTCACTCCATTTCCTCATTACAGGCTTACGTCTCCAACATGGTGGATAAGGTTGTTGTCACCCTATTTAGACTCCAGTGTTAACCACAACAGCTCCTCAATCAGTGCAGTTTATTTATTCATGAGCTTCCTTTTTGTAGGCCTGTTGGTCACTCTGGCAAAACTGACATGAGCTACATGAGAATTCCTTTCTTCCATGCTGACTTTTTAAGAGTTTGGCCCTTTGATCACCTTACCAATATGTACCGAGAGGATTAGAACCAAAAGTATTTCTGTGTCTCTCATAGGTAACTGGCATGATTGCTATACCTACATATATTAAAGCAAAATTAAACTTTAGTAGAGTGATGGGTTGTATAGTTACCTGTGTTATTTCCACATCTTGGTGAAATACCCTCATTAGGTGCTCTGTGCTCTCCTGGGCTGCTAATCCACAATACTGTATTTGTGTCTCTCCATTCACTTCCATAGAGCAGCAAAACAAGTCCAAAAATAACACTTTTATTGCATAAATGAACGTGAACAAAGCAGATTATGCCCAAACAAACAACATGTTGGGATCAGTGTGGATTACACTGATCACCAGGGAACTACTTGTTATTATCGTCAGTCATTCATAATTTCTGCTGTGGAATGTCCAAACAGACCAGCCTGACCAAGTGATGCGTGCTCTGAAGGTTTTTGCCAAAAGACTTGGGGACAGATCAGATCTATGGAGCTTGGCAGGTTGGCAGCTTGCACACTAAAAAAACGCCATGACCTGCCCACATCAACCCAAGACATGCCCCTTCAACAAGATACACGTTAGGAAAGGTTGGAAAGGTTGGCAAAGTTTCATGGGGTAAGGGAGAACTGATTCATTTTTCACACTAATTGGTGCAAGGGAAGCATAGAAGTGAGTGTGTCATCTCACAAAAAGGCACATTCCCTCCTAACAAACTCTCGTAAAGCCATCAAACTTTGTGCGCCGCTCAGCAGACATAAGAAGAAGCAAACTCTCCGTTATTGTCCCAATCAAACAACATGGAGGCCCGGCCATTTTCTCCAAAACTTGGTCTAGGGGGAGAAAAGCACTTCTAATGTCTGCTGAACAAATGTAATGCTGATTGGCCATGCAGAGAACAGGCATATCTCATGCGCCATTTGATGTGCAGTCATGAAAATGTGCCCATATCCTAATGTGAAACATGTTGCTATGGTGAAAATCTGACAAATGGAAGTGATTAATCATAGTCTGATTAATCATATTCTTTGGGGTTGTGTCAAATCATATGGCCAATAGTGTTGAGAATGTACGGAAGTTTTATATCAGGTACATATTTAGAACATTTTTAAGGCTAGACTATTTGTTAGAATGACAAGCCTTTTCCCTGTTGTTATGTTGTTGTTATATTATTCAGACACATAAGTGGCTCTGCTGCCTCTTGTTATGCTTATGTTCATTATTCAGCGACTGTACTGCAGAGACGACACAACAAGAAAGCCATAAATAAAATGTGCAGGAGAATGAATACTCAGGTGAGTGTTTATCATGACGTACAATACTGCTGTTTGAAGTGTTTCTGGCAATGTCTGCTTTTTCCAATTATGATTAGGCCTATCTCCTGATTACAAGAGCCTCTGTACCTGGAATATAATGAGTCCAGTTCTCATCAAGGTTTGATCAGCTCACTGCTATTAACCTATGAACCATTAAATTATCAGGTATGATAAATACCTGAGGCCAGTTTGAACTGTTTTAGTGTTTGGTCATACAACATCTGAAAAAATTCCTAATTTTTAATAATTCTCAGTGTCAGAGTCATCTTCATTTGTCCACCATATAGAAATTAATTTAATGAATTTAAAGAATGAATGAATGAATTTAATTTATGAATTTACCTCATGGCCACACCCCACAGATAAATGCAAAACCATATTTTTCATTGAAGTGTGTCCCGATAACAGGTTATAGCACAGGGATACTCAAATACCTGAACCTGGGGGCCACTTTAGGAAAATGGCAAGGGGCCAGGGGCCAGTTGATAAAATGTCAACATTAATGATACTTGATTACTTCTCTCTTTCATTTGTTTTATTTTCACAAAAGGTATCAAAAGGTAAGTGCAATGATAGTCTTTTATGGCTCGGCTTTTCATTTCTATTATGTCAACAACACAGTTTGTCATCGAATGTATTTGCCACATTCTTCCTCAATATTGAATAATTCTGTAAGTGCAATTTGCACATTCAACACAAACAACTTTTTACATGTACAACAAATGTACATGAATAGCTTTCTGTGTGTCTGTCTGCTGTCAGGTGGGTTAACACTGAAGACACCTGAGCACATCTCCTTTGACTGCTTCACAGAGTCATTTATGACTTGGCCCACATTCAACACAAATCTCTTCTGAGTGAGGGCAGTCTTGCCTGTTTAGATGATTTATTAATTATATACTAGTAATGTAATTAATGATAAGCACTCATTCATGGAATCCACAGACTTGTTTGTTTTTTTCTGTGGTGATTCAGGAGGAAAATCTGCAGTGATTTTTTTTTCCTTTTAAAGTTTTAGACAGTTATCCAGTGCTATGTGTTTGGAACAAAAATAACAATTTTTAACATGCAAAATCCTCTATTAAAATTGCAGAATGGGTGGGTGGGCGCTGGACGGACGGACAACCACCCAAAATGTGGACGGTTGGCACACACACACACACACACACACACACAACACACACACTACGGAGTTTAGCTTTGGGAGTTAGCTGTCAGCATGACAGAAACTGGATCACCGGCGACGACGGCACATTTCAAATGATTTCAGACTGTTAACCAGCCAGTAGGTAGTAGATGTTACTTACCCAAACCATTCTTCTTTCTGCTGCCGTGTCTTTGGGACTTTAGATGCTCCAAATGGTCTGTCATTGGCATATTCATCTGCCCTATCTCTGGCAGTGATCCGTGTCGCTAAATGACGACGCCTCAGCTCCTCTGCTGTATATTTGATTTTCCACATCTTTTAGTTGTTTAAAAGTTGTTTTCTCCTCTGTTGTTCCACCTCACGACATGACATTAGCCACAGACAAAGGGGTGAGGGTTGGGATGCGTTTAGGTACACTGCAGCAGCTGCTGCAACACTGTTGTGTTCAAATAACACGGAATAACATGAGATTTTTCATCAGAGCAGATTCTGTTTGGGCCTAATGATAAAATGAAGAAAATATATTTATTATAATTTGAAAATAATAATAGTTTTAATATTATTATTTTGTAATTTATCATTTTATTTTTATTTTTGCTTGGAGGGCCAGTCAAAATTGCGTCACAGGCCGGAAGTGGCCCGTGGGCCGGACTTTGAATATCCCTGCTATAGCAAGTCTAATGCTGCGTTCCAGGCCACCCGTAACTGGTGATTTACCGGTTAAAAGTGGGCGGGGCTACAGCCAAACCTGTGAATTCACGCCTGTGAACTCGATTGTGCTCAACGTACTCCAACTTCCTCGTTCGACGTCACGCAGTTTGTGTTTTGTACACAAACAGGAGACGGTTGTAGCCAACCGTGAGAAATATTGTGTTGGGTAGAGATAAAAATTACTTTTTTATGTTTATGTTGTAAATACTACAGATGTCATTACCTGAGTGTGTATGAAATTAAATAACATAAGCACAAACTCCCCGCTGGAACGCAGCATAAATTCTGTACTGCCCCATTGTGAATTTGTAGTGGAGACGTCCAGGCCAAGGGCAGGCTTCCTTCGTTTTTTTGTTTTTTTTTTCCAGACTGCAGCGTAGTTGTTATTTAATAAAACCCTTCTTCTACTTCTACCTCTTCTGTGCTGTGTGGTGGCCATTTCTTCCCCATCTCTCTGTGAACAATAGCGCCCCCTAAATGTTCCGTGGTGAATGAGCAGGGACACATGACATTGCACACCATGGGTGTTTCTCAGTCCGCGTTCTTGACTGTACTTGTGTTCTTGCGGACTCGTGAAACGTCATCAATCGCGACCCAGTGCTGTTCCAATTCAAAGTTTGCATCTGACCAAGTTCGGTCCAAATTCCCGGATGTGTTCTTGCTCCGCCCCTTTTAGCAAGGATGCATTGGTTGGTGACTTATGTGGACTTGGAACAGCCAGGTATCCCAGCATGCATTTCGTACCAACCAGCGGCAATGGCGGCAACACCGGAGGAGAGAACTCATAACTGTAAAACTGATAAATTAGCCCATGAAAATGAGAACAAGGCACAGTTGTAGGAATAATTATAATATATTATCAATCAAATCATATCGGGGAAATCGTAGATAGATAGATAGATTTACTTGAGAAATTATTGTTACAGCAGCATCAGTAGAAATATAAAAAAACACACTGTACGATATACAGCAGATAGATTAAATATAATAAACGCAAAATATATACAATAAAGACTATACACAGTAAAAAATATAAACATCTAACAATATGCAATATACAGATGGTGCAATAGTTAAAACAGAATGAATGTATATTAAACTATGACTATGTACAACTGTGCAAAAAAATGTGGCGGTATAAGAGGTAGATATAAATAATGCGCTGAGTAATGGAGCGTTAAAACAAAACTATACAGCAGAGAGTTGAGTTGTCTCTGTCAGACAGATGTGAGTTATTGTACAGTGCGATGGCTTGTGGCAGAAATGATTTCCTGTATCTGTCCCTTTGACAGCGGAGCTGTAACAGTCTGTTAGAGAAGGAGCTCCGCTGTCTGTCCAGAGTGAGGTGGAGAGGGTGATCGGGATTATCCATGATGGATAACAGTTTGTTCAGTATCCTCCTCCTCTCCACCACAGCCTCCACAGTGTCCTGTTTGCAGCCAATCACAGAGCCAGCCTTCCTGATCAGTTTTTTAAGTCTTATTATTATTAAGACTTAATAAACTTAATAAATCAAATATATATCAATAGTACCTCTCTGAGCTGTAGGCTGTAATTTATTTAAATTAAATTAGCTAAATTAAATGGAATTTATTTATAAAAAACGGAGGAGGCAGAGTAGTGTTTATAATATATATTTTTTTATTATAAACACTACAGGAGGCTATTCTGATTACTGAAGTGCGCATGTAGCTATGTGTGTCATTTCTGATGTGGGTATATTGTGTATTGTGGCTTTGTTTGCCCGGTTTAAGCTGTCAGTCCACTAAAGTTGTTTATTGCAATTGTTTATGCTGAGAAAATGAGCAGCACGGACAGCGGCTGTTTACAGCTGCTGGTGCTGGGTGGTTTTGTTGTTGTCTTTTAGGTCATGCTGTATGATGAACGTTTGACCTAGTTTTAAAGATGACGAAGTATGAAAAGCGTTTGTGTATCTCAACCAAGTCTTGTTTGATGTGAACGTAAAATTTGTCGTCTTTTAAAGTGGATGAATGCTGCTCTTATTCACTGTCAAATCTGTACTGGGTGGTTGCAGAGATTAATAAGATGTTTAGGCGGACAGTGTGTAGTTGGCTACTGGTCAGATAACAAACGACTGGAAGTCCTGGTAAAATGATACTGGGCACTTAAATGTACTTTCTTAACAACGCATTAATCTATGTGGTAGTGTCAAAGCCTGTACACACCCAAGTTTTACATGGTCGGTTAAGTTCCAGCACTAAAATGACTTGGTTAAGGTTAGGGAGAGGTCATGGTTGAAATTAGCAAGTTAATGGGGAATGAGCATGTTGTGGTTATGTTTTAGGTCAGAAACTTCAACGTTAGCATCAGTCCTGTGTTGTTGTCTGCTGCTGCTAGCTAATTAGCATGAAGGCAAGTGTTAGCTAGCTTGCAAATGCTACATTTTTGTAACAACCTTGTTACAGCAATAGTGCCTAAAAAAAAAAAAAAAAAAGAAAAAGTTAAGTATTTTATTTTGAAAACTGAAAATAGCACAGTACACAACTAGCTTGAATTGTCAGGAAGATTTATTGAAAACCACAGTAAGAATTCAAGTACATTTATAATAATTGTTATTATAATCACCAACATTTTTATTAGTAACAGTAATTTAATGACGGAAGTTTTCTGGGCAACTGTAACAGCTTACGATTAGCATTTAGTTCCCGTTGCAATACCTGCTTGCCTTTAAATCAAAGCTAATGTTTACAGTTGACATTATATTTGGAAAATAACTCAGCTGTTGCTCAGTTTTGTTCAGATGCTGCTCACAAAACAACAGATCTGATTTGTGCAAGTACATTTTTATAATACCATGATGAGGATGTAGAGCGCCTAATAAAGAACAAAAATGTAAAAATATATAAATATATTTGATGGCTCCAGTGGGTTTTGAGTTGCCGGTGGCAGCCCTCATTAGAAATGGAGTTGACAACACGGCTCCCATCCCTCGCCAGTACAACATTCACCTGCACAAGCACAAAGGCCCCGTGGCAGCACAGACTGATGATCTAATACATTAAGCTCAATTAATTACCGTGTTTAGCATAATTCTGGAGTTTAACAAAGGTCTTTGTGGTAGATGTATCCATTACAACAATTAGTCATTTTGATGAGCAGGGATTATAAATGAGGCAATTAACACACTGTCCGATTGCAGAGGAGAGAGCCTTGCTGCTCACTCTCTGGATCCTTTTTTGTTTTTTTTTTCTTGTTTTTTTTTTTTTTGGATCCGAGCCTCAGACTTTCTGAGTGCAGTTGGAGCTGCTGCTGTCTGGCTGTCAGATGAGGGAGACTGAGGGTCAACTGGGTGCTGGAGTAAAGGGGTCAGTAGTGTCTCCGCAGTGGACAGTTGACCTCATCAAAACACAGAGCGGCTGAGTTAAAGTGCAGACGCTGCGTCCTTCCATCCTCTCAGGTTAACCTGATTAAACTGGGAGAAGGGAGGGAGGGTGAGTCCCTGCAAAACTCACGCCAGCATCAACAACACAACACACACACACACACACACACATACACACAAACATCCACACCTAGGATGTTCAGCCCCTCCTTCCTACACTGCCTACACACTGACTGCCAGAGAGCAAAGTCCCCAGGCGAGAGCCAGGGCTGCAGAGAGGGGGAACACATTAGCCTAATAAGGGCCATCTGGTGGCCATTCATTAACTTGACCATCCTTGAAGTCCCCGACCCAAAATGTCATTTTTCACTTTGCAGAGGAATCCGTTAGGTGACAAGATGAACTTGGGCCAAATTACCAAAGATGGAAAACGTGAGTGAAACAGAGAGAAAGGGAGAGAGAGAGAGAAATGGTGAGGGGGGGTGGGAGAGGGGTGCTGAGACAGTGAGAGAGCAATGAGAGAGACTGACAGGGAGTGGGAAGTGGAGAGCGAGTGAGGGTAGACAGACATGTTAATTAGCTGATAATGTACACACTATGGCCTGATCCAAAAATGGTGATGACAGTTCACAGAGCATTAAAGCTGAAATGACATGAAAAATTACTTTTTCACCTTTACTAATTCTCTATGCATATATCATATAAAATGCCAAAATGTACCGTTTATTTATTTTTTTATTTTCTCGTGTTAAACCCTGTTGCTGCCTGGAAAAGGGTATTTCTAGTTGTTAATTAAAGCTTCCAAGACATTCGGTTTATAGTGAAAATGAACAATTTGCATCCTTGATTTTATGATATTACAAAAGCAAAATGCAATCAAAAATTCCACACCACACTTATTTTTGCTCTAATCTCATCTATGAGCTTGTTAGGAACTGGTGTAAAACTAAAGACCCATTTTTTTTTTTCATTGAATGAGTAGCAAGGTTTTTAGGACTATATGTTCACCATGAATGAAGCTTTGTCGGAGGCTGAAGGCAGCAGATTGTGAATATTTGATACAAAAAATATGCATTACAGGTTAAGTATCTTTTTAAATATGTTAAACTGTGACACTAGAAAGCCCTCAGGGTGGATGTGTTACACGTGTGTATCTATCTATCTATCTATCTATCTTTCTATGTATCTATCTATCTGTCTATATATAGTAGATAGATAGATAGATAGATAGATTTTGTATTTGCCATCAAACTAGGACTGGAAACATGTCCCACATGCTAACTTCAATGTCAACTACTGTAATGTTAAGCCAGCTAATGCTAACAATTTTTGGATTAGCAGCTTAGAAATTGTTCCATAACACTTTAAAAAATAAAGATGTTAAGCAAAGTAGTCAGCCTTGGCTTTAGACAGAGTTTGAAGTAGTCATTTTGTGCCACAGCGCTTTCTCCCTTTCTGCTGGCAAGGTGATGGACCCAGAAGCTCCAAATCACTGCGGTGGTCCGTGCCATCTGCCTCTCCCGTCGTGTAAAACCTACAAGTTCACAACTTTCAACGTTCCGCAAGAGGCAATCATGCACAGCGCAGAAGACCCTCTTTCCAAGGGTTGATATGGATTCATTTTGAAGCATCTGCAATTATAATGTATCAAAATTATGCACCAAGGGTATTTGAACTTTTTAAATCTTTTGAACAGAACTCTCCTGCATGTCCTTCAGGTAAAGCCCATGATTTGTGTGTTAAAGGGTTTTAATGCAGAACATAGAGCAAAAAACATCCCAGGTGAAGCACAGTGGAGGTAAGCAACCTCTATTCTCTAGCAACAAAGACGCTGGCAGCTGATTAAGCAAAAATTATTCAAGAGGAGCCACTGATAATATTGGGGACATCATGCAGAAATGGATTATATGCAGCACGCATCTGCACAAAAATGGCTCGATTAGCTTAACTTTACACTAATGCTAACTGTTGGAAAATAATCACAGTTGATCTTTTTCCCAGCAGCCATTTAGACATGAAATAGCAGGTAAACACAGGTGCTGCTAATGACGTTAATGTGGGTTCTGCTCCATTTAGGCCCAACAGAGCCAGCTTCCTGGTGCTGTTCATGCTGGCTCCCTGGCAAGGCTCTGTTGAGGCTAAATGGAACAGAACCTTAATTAATGTCATCAGTAACACCTGTGTTTACCCTGCCATTGAAAAGGACAAGTTCAATATTTTTGAATGTAGACCTAATTTACGGATTATTTGGCATCATGCTCAGACGTAGGTACCATCACTTCCCCCGTGGCTTCAGATCCTGATCGTGACAGCAGTCAGTGGGGCAGTTGTAGATGGCTTTGACAAACTAAGGTCATGTTGCTTTTCTGAATCAGGAAGCTTGTGTATATAACGTGTAGGCCTGTACTCAATCTCAGAATATTCTCCTGAAAAGGTATCACAAACCAAGCGTTATGTCCATAGTAATGGGCCTAGACAGAGGTATTCCTTTACGACTTGTTTTGGCTACTTCCACAGAGTTTACAGTTTGAAAGGTGAGGCTTTACTGCTGTGTCATCTTTGTTTTTCAAATCCATTTCCTATTGCCCCATTGGCCACTGCTGTAGTGGAGCGGGAGCCTGCAGCACATGGATGATGAATTCCACATGGATGATGAATGATGCCCTCTACATCTGAGGATGATGCCAGATAATCCCTGAGTAGGGACGAGGTTCCAAAACAGGGAACTTGTCCTTTAATGTCAAAGTGTCTGGTGTGAAAAAGGTCTACTTTTAAAACAATCAGCATTTCAAAAATGAGGTAGGGGGCTAATGGGGAGCTAATGGCTAACATAGTCAAGTAATTACCTTCAAGTTATAAACTCTAATCTTAATCTTTTATGCTTGTTATTCAATGTTTGGGCCCCTGTTCATAAGCTACAGATAGCTTCTGGGGAGTCCCATTTTACAAAAAGTAACACTGATTGTAAATTGTACTTGTATTTCAAATGATTTGTAAATAAATAAATAAACTAAACTAAACTAAGCTCTGTTGTTGCTATAGTTACACAGGTTGGTTCAAAACTGTATGGCCAGTGTAGCATATGAATTTAGAATAGGAGATGGACTTTGCGTTGCACAGTTTTAACACATACCCTCCAGCCAATCAGAAATGAGTATTCACCCAGCCAATGGTATAAGTGGAAATTAATTACAGGATAGCAGCATGAAGACATCAAAAATGGTGGACGGGACAGTTTGGATTCATGGACACATCTTCACAGGTAGTGCTACTGATGCATGGTCTTTCTGTGGCGCGTCTCGGCTGCTAGTTTCTGCCTTCTCAGGCCAAAGTGAGCCAGCCAACTATAAATCCCCACTATCCCCTTAAATGAAAGAGGAGGTTATCAAGAGAGCAGTAGTAGCCGTCTTCATGTGTGCCTAGAACCACAGAACGCTGTATTGCGCCTCTAACCTTGGCTGACACTAATTAGCTTTGATGAATGATTCTTGCACAATCAGTCTATGACAAAACATATACGTAGGTGTACGCATGCATGTGAGCCATAACGCCCTCTTGCCATTATGTCTGCCATGGATTTAATCAAGCTGTCTCATTATATGCATGCATGGAGGAGCACCTCGCTCTCATGCTAAAATGCTATAAAAGGTCATATGCAAACACTCCTATTATATCTAATTACTGAGTGTTTAAAGTGGTAATGTGCACGGTCCATGCATTTTTCTTCTTTAATTTATTTATTTTTTGACTCTATCGTTGGTGTTAAGTGGTCATTGTTGCCATTGTGCTTTCCAGAGATCACATGCCAATCAAAAAGTGTGGCCAGTAGGGGAGGACAGCTGCTTTTCTACATATTGAACTATAACTGCTTTCTTGAGGTTTTGGGGCATTCGGGGAAATTTAAACATGTTTTGTAGCTGATTTGGTTTTAGTGTTACCACAATGGAAAAATGGTGGGCATGGGGGTAAAATGTTACACGATGTAACTTCTGAATTGCTGTCCTTCTTGGTGCTTTCACAAGCATGCAAATACAGATGATCCGCCTAAGAACTGCACTTCAAGTTAGCGCGGTGATTCTATGACTGTCGAGGAGAATAACAAAGCACAGCTTGGCTCAAAACTGACAGCACAATGCTGGTGCTCCGTGTGTGTGTGTGTCTGCATGAGTATGTGTGTGTGTGTGTGTGTGCAAGTGACAGAGTTTGTCCTCTCATTGTCTGCTTTGTCAAAATATGTTCTTGGAACGTCTACTTGGTCAGATTTCTCCCTAAACCTCTTGAGCGTCATTAGTCTGTTGACTGATGACACTGAAAACTGACCTGGCTCTTGTCTGGCTGATCTTTGTGAATCCTCCAAGGAAGATCAACCTGCTTGTTTTCTGTTTGTAGTCTGGTGTTTTTAATACAAGCTCTGCAATATTAGAAAATACTTTATTCTTCCTAAATTGATTTTAAGTGTTGTTACTGATGCTGTACATCGTTTTTGTTGGATTGTTGGTGGTGAAGTTTGAATATCTGTTGAATTTTCTTGTTGGGTATCACTGCACATGCTAAATACCCCATTCCTCTATTTATTCAAAACAAACTGGAATAAGGCATATCACCTCCTGCGTCAGAGGCTCTCCCCTCATGGAAACAACTGAATAAATACATTTTTCTTGTGTATAGTCTTTTTTTTTTGCCACCTTCAGAACACCAGAAAGGTTTATTTGGATCTTCTCTTTTGATCATTTTGAGAATATTCATCCTCCTACAGAGGTGTTCTGGCAGCCCGCTTGTCCTGCGGATCCCACGAAGGTATCAGGTTTTTTTCTCCACAGCACATCAGTAAATATGTATCCTGTCTTTAAAAATGTTAGGGTGCCTGTTGACTGTAGCTCATTTAGGATTTGAGTGACAGTAAAGGCTGTATTTTTGAGTAGTAAAATAATGTTTCCCATTGCATAATAATCTCGTTTGAATCATGGGATGGGAGTGATTAGTCCAGGTATTAGTCAGACTCGTGGGGAAGTAAAGATGTCACTAATCCGGAGATTAGTGATATTATTTTCAAAGCTAACAAGCCCAGATTATCCATGTTTTTTTTTTTTTTTTTGGCTAAAATGTCTTATTGAGCCATTAAGGGACTGAATCAGCGATAATGAAGTTGGCTCTTGGTGTTTTTTATTCCAAAAGTCGCTTGCAGAGGTAAATTTACAACCTCCATGTCAGGCATTTAGAATGCCAAACACCCAACTCCTCTTCATTTCAAAGGCATAGAAAATGTGACATATGAATGGCATTATTCATAACAACCTCCCTAACAGACGAGTGATGCTAAATTACAATATAATTAAAAACTGAATAAGGGAAACTGATGCAGAAGATAGCAGACACTATCATGAAGAGTCAATATGTCTGTTTGCTAAAACGGCAGCATAACAAAATTTAAAAGCCAATAGTCTACAGTAATTTTATTAAACAACACTGATATTGTTTAACCCTTCAAGGGAACTGAGACTTAGCTGTGAAATACCTAGACAGACATAACTTAATCTCTATAAACAGATTTCTGAAAATTAATGCAGTATCTGTTGGCAGTCTGGTTTGCATTTGTAGTCCGTTTGTAGTTGTAGTGGTTTTATGCAGGTAAACAGTTCATGTGCAGAGCGAAAGAGATTGTATTGCCCAAAATGTCCTAAAATACCTAGAAATAGTATCAGCGTTTGTGTGTTGTATGGAGAACAGTTTGACTCCTGTAAGAAGAGAAATGGAATTGGAAGTGAGCAGCCAGCGGCTACACCTCTGAAACACTGGCTGTTAGGTTCAGGTTCTGAAACTGGACGCAACTTAATAAAAGTATGTATAAACTACTGTGAAGATTTGTATAGAAGTATATGCATAGAGTCTAAATCACATCTGCTCAGTCCTCAATAACTCAATAAAATGTAATTATATGACAATAAATTTTTGTTTCCCCTCTTGGTCTCAATCACAATTTTTATAAAAGCATAAAAAAGGCCAACAAGTGATGCCTCAGATCCCCTTTCACCTCATTGGGCGACCTTAATTGCTCTTAATAATGTTACCTAGGTATTAAGATCTATTTCTGATGTCAACTTTTCTACTTCAAATCTTATTGAAGGCTTCCAAATAGGCTTAACCCTGACAAAGATGTGAAACGATGACGAAGTGTGTCACATTCAGACGTTGAGGATTACTGGAAGTGGAGGATTTCTCCTTCCTCTTCAAAGGGGAATCATCACAATGACAAAAACGACAAAGCCATTTTGGAAAAAAACGAAAGTGATCCAGTCCAATAATGCTTTGACATTAGTCAAAATGACAACCTGTATGGTAATCAAGCTAAAATTGAAGTCACATCTACATTTGCTTACCTGGCTTAAACAAAGTGAAGGTTTTGCCAAGATATGTAGAGGTGTCTTGAACGGTGAGGCAGTCTCAAGCCACAGTTTGCTGAAAACATCACCTAATCATTAAATATTTATGCAGTGGTTGAGTGCTTGGTCAGGATTAATGTCTCTCACCATTACACAGCCATGCACACTGATTTTCAGCAGCATTTATGTAATTTTATTGTGAGAAAAACAGAAATCTAAAACAGCATCACACCACGACCACCACGGTTGTATATCTATCTTTGTCATTTGAGCTTGTGCTTCACCAAAGCTATGCGGAAGGCTTGAGTGCATAAAACGCTGTGAATAATTTTAAATCTCATACACCTGTTTGGGTCCTTGGGGACGAGCGAAAGCAAAAAGGTATTTTCTACTGCTCAGAGACTGTGACTTAATGAAGTTCTCCCTCGGCAACAATCTAGGTTACAGACCGCATTTGTTCTTCAGAGGAACTCAGATGAAAGAGAGATTTTCATGTTGGTTGGACACAAATTTCTGGGGAAAAAACAGAAGTCTTACGTGCTGCATCTGTCATGATTCATTGTCACGTAGCTGTGGTGTTCATGAATAGTGAAATAATGTAGATTTTACCCTGTGCCGGTTCTGGTGTCAATACTGATTCACTGTTGGCGCACGCACACGTCTTGAAGGCACTGTGCCTCTTTGTCAAAAGCTTGTCTTTGCAGCCTACCACACTGCAGCTTTTAAAAATCGACAGAGAAACTGAGCATTCATGCTGTCTTTCAGCACCGGCCTACTTAACACCCACAGTAGCACACTTTCATACCTGTCAGCTGCCCGGTTCTCCATGCTAGGTGAACACATGCACTGAAAGACTTAGTAGGTAGTAAGTGAGTGCCTTGCTCAAGGGCACCTTGATGACAGTTGATGAAGATTGGGAGGGTGTTTTCCTTTCCCTGGTTGTGAAATGACGGCCTGAGTTGCCGTCCAACACGCTGCTCTGTCCAAACCCTGGAGGTTGCCCAGCGGTCCAGTTGCCAGGCTGACGGACTTTTAGCCACGTTTGTGTTTTCACCGTCCAATGAAGGGCTTTTGTTTGAGTTGTTGCCAGAGCCTTTGCTGAGATATTCCCATTAGTAGGGCTGGACCACAATACGGCTGATTATCCCATCCTTAGTCAGCCTTTATTAAAGCTGTTGGGATTCCAGCAGCAGTGCAAACTGTGTGTATACAGTGCCAGAGATGCTCTTTTGTTCACGCAACAGAGAGAAGATGCAGGAATGTTGGCTAATGATGGCACACACGACCATCTTGCCCCTCATTTGTAGTTAGCACACAGTGTGCGGCATTATTCGTTCCCTCAGACCGTCACCCTGTTACTCCTCTCTCCCCCTACATGATGTACCTGCGCAAAACATCAAAGATAGCAGGAATTAGCCCGCCTCTTTGAAGGTGAACAATGCTACAATAATGCTAATTCGCTAAACCCTGTTTCCTTCCCTTCTGCTTTCAAGTGATAGAAACTTTAAAGTGGAAATATCAGCATCTGTCAAGCGCGGCCTCTGTTTTCTCAGGAACAATCAGAGAAAACAAACAGTCGAGTACAGGAATTTGTTGGTTTGTCATTTCAGCTTGCTTGGCACCTACATGAAAACGTCTGCTCTTGACTGACTGTGACAGCTTTTATCATTAGTTTTGTGACTAAGACAACGAGTCAATTGGGTGTTTTCTCTTTCCAGAGTTGTTTACAGTAGATAAAGCTGTCACTATCTAGAGTCTGAGACTGGTTGGTGCATCAGACACTTGGTATGCCGTTGGTATATAATAGCACACAATCAATTCTTTTGCAGAGAAGATAGCCATATCAGGTCTTGTTAGAGCTGCAGTTATTGGAAATAGACAGTAGATCTGAGACCAAAGCAGTTTTTATAAATAGAATACCCTGAAAAATAGATACTAAAGATATCTACTGGAATAAGTCAATGGTTTTCAAAATGGGGTCTGGGGACTTCAGTAAAACAAGGGAAAGTTTAATTTCACTGTAATTTAAATGCTTGTGAAAGCATAAGCACAAAAACACAATACACCTGATCCAGCACCAGTGATCTGACCTTTAACTATGCCATTTGAGTCGTTCCAAGTACAGTTTTCTAGTAATTTAAAAAAATATTTTCTTCTTAATTTCCAAGATTTTTTTCTTTCTTTTTTCTTTTTCTTTCTTTCTTTTTCTTTCTTTCTTTCTTTTTAAATTTTATTTTATTGTTATTTTTTTACTTTATTGATTTATTTATTTGATTTATTTCCTGCTAATTTTCAGGTAATTTCTTGCAAATTACTCGTTGCCTCTTCCCCAGGTTTTTAAAAGAAATCCAATTAATTTGCCGGGGGAAAAGGAGATTAGAAAATTATGAAAACAAACAAAAAAAAAAAGCAAAAAAGAAAAGAAGCTGAAAATTAGAAAAGAAAAAAAAAAATCCTGTATTTATAGTTTAAAGGATCTGTTCAAAAATCTGACCAGTGATGCTGGATCGACATTAGATCTCTTTTTTAAATACTTGTGAAAAATTTGCTCTTGATATCAGGGTCCCTAATAAGGCAAAATGACCTCAAACGAGCGTCTGCTGCTTATTGAAAGATAACATGAGGCTGCAGAAAATTAAAATGTTGGAAAACCCCTCGGATAAGCAATGGCCAGAAGACATCCATCTGACGGAGACAACCTTTCACTGCGCTATGAAATCAGTCATGACAAATGGAGCGTCTGAACTGAAGCTGCAAAAACGAGAGGAAGAACACAGGTGAGTTTTTCACACACCTCGTCAGCGGACTTTTTCCACATTCCGCCCAAGATCGCAAACAAGTTCCAGAGGATTTTGGCAAGGGAGCCCTCCGACATTTTTATTTGACCCTGCATTTGTTCAGTCTATTAGTGCATCAGAGTGTTGACACTGCGGCTGCACACACTGCTGTTTGACCTGATTAACAGAACACACTACATCTGTGGACGATGGCCACTGTGTGCTCAGGTCGATAGTACACACACAGCAGGGGAGAGCGTGACACAGAAAACAAACGATCTGTTGTTATTTTTAATCTCAGCAGTTTTTGCATTATTGTTGCACATTTTTGACTTTGCATGAAAAAGAGATAAAGTGTAAAGTGAGATGGCCCGCCCGTTTTCACAAACTCTCAGTTAACTGTTACACAGACAAGAACATCTAAAAATACAAGTGATTCTCCCCTAATTAAACACTTCTCTCTGTGCATCATCAACAAATCATTAAAGCAATAAAAATGTTTGTTAAGCCAAAATAAAAGTGTAATTGTTAAGGAGTGGTAGTCGCCTGTATCAAAAAATGACTATAGAAAATGTCTGGAAAACATTTTTTTGAGAAGTGCTCAAGGGGTGTGCTAGTTCGTAATATGAAACCCTTTCATATGTCACTATAAGCAATAAACCCTAATAACGTCAAATCACACTGGTATCTACTCTTAACTTTGGAAGCTGCAAACATGTTAAAGGGTGTGAGATATATGTCAAATATTCATGATGATTTCTTATGCAATTTTGTCAACATTTTGGCCATCACACTTTAATATCCCACACTCTTACCCTCATGATTTATTGATGTACTCTTCAGCACTGCCTGTGCTTTGCTGCCATTTTCACTTGGCTTGGCTGACCTTCAAACATTGTTAGCCTAACTATTGTGTAATTATCCACAATCATAATAAATATTCTACTCTTAAACCACAAGAGGCATTTTATTAGCTACAATTTGTTGTAAATAATAATTCAGCTCTCCTTCCTGTTCATGGCCTGGGAAAAGGGTGTTGCTGCCAAGCTGCAAAACCACAAATGCTCCTCAGGGTCGTGGCTGATGTCCTGATGGACGCTGTTCCCCTTCACTCCACAGTCTCTGACCTGAGGGCTGTGTTTTACATCCGGCAATTGTACTATTCTTGTCCAACACCAGTGGTGGTTCTCCAGCAGTAATTCACCAGCGCCAAGCCAATTTGTGTGTCTTTGTGGAGAGCATCCCCCCTAAATTGTGTTAGAGAAAATAAAGTTATCATGAATATGAGCACACAGAAGCATCCTGACAGTCTGAGATGGCCTTTGTGCTTGACATTGCACCATCAGTCCAGACACCCCAGCTTTTCATTTTCCCACCTGATTGAAACATCTCTGTGTTATTGACTGTACTGCTGTTTGGGTTAGTTGCCTCATTCTTGCAGTGAGCCTTGGGGCTTTACATTTGCTCTTGATGCATCCTTGGTTTGCAACTCCTGCAGTCTTTAACCGTTTTCTGTTCTCACGTTCCACAGCTGTTTGACACACTACATGGGCGAAAGTATGTGGACATCTAAACACCACACCCATATGCACTTGTTGAACATTTAATTTCAAAACTCTGAGCATTAATTTCTTGAACTGATCTTCTTGGTGGTCTGCCCAGTAGATCTTGGAACATGGCTGCAGGGTTTGCTTCTATTCAGACACAAGAGCATCATGGAGGTCTTCACGTTCTGTTTCTTTATGGAGCAGTTATGCTGAAACAGGAAAGGCTCCTCCATGCTGTTGCCATGAGTTTGGAAGCTCACAGTTCTCCAGAATTGTAGAATTATATCTGTAGCATTAACATTCCCCATGACTGGAATAAATGAACTTAGCCTAAACAAACAAGAGTTTGTTTCTGTGGGTATATGGGTGTGGTGTTCAGGTGTGCACCTACTTTTGACCATGTAGTGCACACATAAATCACCTTGGAAGCCACAACAGTGCATGCTGAGTGGGACTGTGGCTCTGAGTTGGACTGGACTTCAGTTCAGTGTCTCTTGGAGAAGTTAATGTGTTTCACCGGGAAGCTGCAGATCAGGAACACAGCATAATCGACAGTGGGGTCCCACCAGGGTCAGTTCTTGGGCCCATCTCCTTCATTATGAACACGTTCCCCTTTGGCTGTGTGTTCAATCACAGCCAGATTCCATTGTCCTTAATTTCAAACATGAGCCATTCTTTGCACACAACTGGGAAATTATAAGAGCATCCATTATTTAGCACTGTGCTGGGCAAAGTTTAATGAGGCTTGATTCCTGATGGCTCAAGTCCCCACCCTTACTTCAAAAAGATATGATGCCTCAGTTTCACCTCTCCATCACTTTGTCTCTGTATTCCATGTGTGGTCTCAGTTCTCCAGAACAATGTCACATGGCACTACGCCATGAACACTACTGACATTATGTGAATCAAAAGATAATGATGAAGACTTCAGTTTTCTTTCATGTGTCCACCCCCGTAGAAAATATACACTGACAAGACTACAGCTAAAAGGTGCGACAATTTTCTTTCAAACAGGCATTGCTCATCCTCTCTTTGCCTGCATCAGGTCAGAGGAGGAGAAACACCTAGAAATATTATTTTCATCTGGAAAATGTTGCCAGTTAAGATGTGTCAGTAGCAGTTTCATTCAGATGAAACAAGGGTGAAACATAAAATAATGCTGAGGATTTGGACCCTGGCACACACGCTGTGATAAATTTTTTAATTTAACACTGTCTTTTATTTCACACAGTCTTGTGATATCTAACCTTAACTATCAGAAAAAAAAGAACATGTAGTCTTCCCTAACATTAGGATAATGTGAATACCTCTGTGATCATAATACTAAATGACTTTGTTAACAACTCACCTATTCCCAACACTACAGAAACAGACCAGATGACATTTCTTCCAGTAAGTAGTGTGCTGTACCAGTATGGTTCAAGAAGGTAAAAATGCTAGACATGTAGCACTTAATCACCGACAAGAAAACATATTGCCCTGGTAATATCACTGTGGAAACTCTCAGGTGTCCCGGTCTCCAAAGGAATCTGTTCCTTTGAAAAATGGAGCCTTGAAAGTATTCATTAGTTAGCCAAGCATTGAGATTACCCCGTTAATGCCAATGTGCCTTAAAAGGAAAGATGTGGGCCAGATGAAAAACTTGTTACTGTTTCAAAAGAACCACGTCCAAAGAAAAAAGGGATGGCAGCACAATGGTAGAACAACTGCGGTCAGGCTCTGTGAAAGGTGTATAAATGAGTAGCACCCTTAATATCCATTAGTGGACTTTCTGTATGCCGCTGTTCAGTGTGGAGAAAACTGGGCAAAGGAGGAAAAACACTGACCACTGTTGGAAAAAGAAACACTGATCAATAAGTGATGTGTGTGGTTCAATAAGTGCATTGATCATCACACAAACGAACACATCACAAGCATGGCGGGACTAAGTGTGCTGGTGCAAGGTCAATACCTCTCAGCTCGGCCTCCTGTAAGTCTCACCCTGTGCTTGTCTTCACTTGCACCTCTTAACAGGATCTGTTGAAAACCATCTACAGCAGAGAGGTGGGAAAGAAGCATTTAATTTCAACAGGTAACAGTCTGCTCTTTACCACACCCCATCCTTAAAAAAGACGTTTTGTTAACATTACACGCTATTTACTAAAGATTGTTGTTGCAGATTTAGAAAAAAATAGGGTAGACAATTACTGATAGTCAACAATCTAAATCTCAAATACTGATGGAGATATCCCATGATTATGACAGATTATCTCATTATTCCATTGCTAGGCAACAGCACTCAGCTTTACTGTCCCGTGTCCCTCTGCTGCCTCATCATATCTCTTGGGTCTTTCTCAATAAGTTTTCTTATGTGCTTCTGTGACCTCCTTGACCCATTTGAGGTAATATAGAGAAGCCAAAGTAGAAATCCAAGAGACTGCTTTGACAGAGGACACATAAAGATCTAGAGGATTAGTTGCCAGCCTAGGGTGGATCGAACGCTGACTTTACTGAACGGCACAATAGTCTATCGTGACAGGCTGTGTACCATGTTTTATTGATTGTGTGGATGACATCAATCACCGAGTTCATCTCAAATTGTAAAGACGTTCTCTGTTAATAATGTTGTCTATTCTTTTGTCTATCTTAAACCACAGATGTGTTCTGTTCTCAGGTCATCTCAAGGCATTGTGATGTGTTGTTGTCCAGCTGAGTCTCAAGGCTTCCCACTGATCCTCACTGGTCAACACACCATCTGACCAAGACACCGACCTTGGATGGCAACTAAACTACCGGGATCATGATTCGTTCTGGCATTCGTTTGTTCTTTGGCGGGTAGATACTCCATCAAGCAAGTAAGGAGGACACAATATCACAAATTGAGTGAAAGCCCAAGGATATGCAGGTTTTCATTACAATAAAGCATTCCAGCTCCCAACAATTCCAATTCTACTACAAGGTGTTTGATGTTTTCACAGTAGACTGGAGTGAGATGTCTAACCTGAGTACAGACAGAAGTGAAGAGGAAATACAGGAATACAGTGGATCACCATGCAAAATACTGATCTCACAATACTGCTTTACATAGTTTTATTTTTGGCTTGAAAATTAAGCTTTTTAGCCTTCATTAAGTATTGGTCAACAATAGTATCATTTCCCTGCAGATATATTCAGGTTATTTTGTGCTATGTGGCAGTACAAAAATTGTTTATTGTCCCTTTAAACACTTTCCACACAGTACATTAAGGAGAGCAGATAATCCAGTAGTGAATTGTTTGCTCCAAGGCATTTCAGTGATGCCTTGTGGTTAGGGCAGCCAACAGCTGTTGGAGGTGAGATATCTAGGATGAAGTCCTCTCCCCAAACGACGTCAACTCTATTTTAATTCTCCACACAGCATGCTGCATTGACACCTGGGCTGAACACATGGTTAAAATTAGGGCCACTGTAGGGGACCTTGACAAACAAGTGACTTTGACTGAATTTATCAGGGCGTCCCCAGAGTCAGACACTTCTGAGACCCAATGCTCTTCTTAAAAATGTAGTTTTGTGTGTTAATGTTATGTTTACTCATACATATTTATATATTGCACATATTTAATATGTAGAAAATTGATAGTTTATTAATTTAATACTGCTGATAGCATCTGCAACAACTACAAGTAAATTTAATACATGTAAAGAAACTATACTCTCTCCGATACCACCCATTCTTTCAGGTTATGTAACATACTGAAATTTGGAAATGTATTTGTTTTTAATGGTTTTGTTATTTTTATTGTTGAATTACTTTGGGGGTTTCAGTGTCTTGGTTTTCCTTCAGGAATCAGTAAAGCTTCAACTAATTGTTAAACACTTGGTAACCATGTTTCAAAAAGTGCAAAAAAAAAAAAAAAAAAAAAGTTATTGTTATTATCATCATCATCCATTATTTGTTGATACACGTAATAATTATACATAGGCTACGATATAGAATTTTACAGGTTTTCTCACTCAGAATCTGGTGTAGTTTAGAATCTAAATCCAGAAAAATGATCTCTGATTTATGAATATAAAAAATCATCTGTTTTATACTGTCCAACAACAACTAAACAATAACCCCCCTTGCTTTTTTGGTACAGTTTAGTTTTAACAGCTCATATTCTATTTTTTTTTTCAACATTTACCGTGTAGTGCATAGTTTGTTACTTTGCTAGTTTATTTAATAGGGACAGTGCATGTTAATAACATTTCTGAAAATATGCCAGAGTTAGCCAGAAAGGCAAATTTTCATCTGTAGTCCCTGGCCAGGCAATAATGGTCAGGTAAAGATGTTAAAAGGAAGAGGAAACTGTTTCACAGCTATTGCAAACCTCAAGGTACAATCTGCAGTCAATACAATTTATGTAGAAGCTAAAGCAGATTTTTCATTCTTCCCAACTGTTTGAGTAGACTGGTAATAGCTACCTCAAGAAACTGCAACAAAAAGCACAAGATAGAGCCTTCAGCAGTGGTCAAATATGAAATAGAGATGCCACTCTTCTGTTAAATGTTGCTTGTTGAATAATTGGGAATAGGTCATTGTAGTTATAAAACTACTGTAGGTGTAACTGACTCAATGATTATTAGGATGAATAGAAATTCATTTATAATGCCATCTCATCTGGTAGAAACTGCATCATCCATTAAGAAAAAGCACATTCATCAGTATCATTTGCACTGCCATTGCTTCATTTAGTCAGAAACATTCCTCCCCAGAGAAAAAAAAAGCAAGCTTTTGTGAAGCAGTAGCATAACAATCAATGGTATGAAGTTATTTTATTTCCTCCAACTCAAACTTTTGGAAAACAATGGGAGGGAGTCTATTTAGCAGGAGCTGAGGTTTGAATTTTTCAGGTTATGGATGAACTGTCTAGTGTCTGACAAGACCCACTATATAAACTTTGAACACAGGCTCTCCGGGAGACATCGATAGTTGTAAATATTTAATTCAGTGCCTCCGACAATGCATGCCACTGAAACAAATCTTTACCAGATTGAATTCAAGATAAATAGCACAAAAATATCACCGAAGCTGATACACAGCTTTTTATGCCATCATTTTGTCAATGTGGCTTGGTGGGCTGCTTGTGCCACATCTCTCTCACTGGTTCAACACCTTCTGTGATGGTAGAAGCCCAGTCTATGTCCTGTTTTGAATAAGCTACATTTTTACAATATATTATGACACTGGAAGTACCTATAATAATTTATTATAGGTTCTAAAATGCATAACATTTTATTGGGACTTTGTGTATATTTCGTCCCTCTGTTTATAGAAAATGACAGAGCACTGGATGAAGACACTCAACGGAAACCCTTCAAGTGTGTTTTTTATAGGTACACATGACGTAAAGCCATCAAAAATACATGAATAGTGTAGCTTAAATATTAATAATGGAATGTAAGCAAACATCAGTAAAGCTCTATAATACCCCACAGTCAATACAGAAATGCCCCATAACTTCTATGTGGAATAAGAAGAGGGATGTAGTGCACTGTGACCATGGTCTATTGTAGTCTAGTTATTCAAATATTTTTAGACCACTAGAAATGGTATACGACCATATATAAATCACTGTAGGCTCTTATGGTTTATGTCATAACACAGTATGAAAGTCTTTGTGCATCACTATTACAATTAGAAACACTTAATAGAAGCTGTTAACAAAAGTAGCTGTGAAATCGGAATGGATTATAAGCTCACATGTCATCAACAGGCAGCACTAAATTTTTCAATAAGCAAATGAAGCACCCACCTGTGATCAACAAAGGATCAACACAATTTAATTTTTAAACTTTTATTCACTTAAATTCTCAAGTGTTAAAGCAACAAGAAAACATTTATAATGTCCTTTGGTGGGATTTTATTACACTTTATTAATACTGTATATGTAAACTGATATTCTTTGATGCCAGCACTTTGCCAATACAAAGGAAAATCAACTGCACAACCAAAAAAAAAAAACAAAAAAACCCAAAACCAAATTAACAAATAAAACAAAAAATGAAGAAGTGATAGAAAACGGGAAAAGAAAGAAAGAAAGAAAGAAAGAAGGAAACCAATGAAATTAAACAGTTTCATTTGCATTTGGATGTCTTGATTAGATACATTAAAGGTTGCCTTTTTTCAATCACAGTTCGGCAAGGATACAAAAGGACTACATGACTTGTTTTTTTTTATGTTTGTTTGTTTGCGCAGTTGAGAAAAGAACTTGCAAATACATCGATGATTTTCTATGCACTTCTCATCTGCTCTGGTGAAAACTATCCTCTTTGACCATGATCGTAGGGAGCGCTGTGGCTCTAAGATAGAAAATAATCAGACAGCTTATTGGAGTATCTTTTTTTCTTTTTCTTTTTTTTTTGGAGGAGAGATGAGGGGCAGGAGGAGGGGGGGCGGGGACTTCGTACACATGTGCGTCACTAACATCGGAC
>OMLB01000747.1:0-16115 GCA_900302555.1 Myripristis jacobus
TCCAATCTGCAGTAGCCCGCCCCTGTGCCACTACAAACCCTGATCCAATCTGTCACCCCACCACCACCCAGTCTGAGATCACTCGCTCCCACCCCAACCCACAACCTTTAGAGCCCAGCAGTAGCATCGATCTCCAGTTCCTTCCAGCCTGAAAACCCTCCACCACTAGTTCTTTGGGAAATTCCAGCAGTGCAGGGCTGTTATCTCAGCACAATGATGGTGTTTGTAAAGCAAGAACAAGTCTAACTCCATCATGATCTTTTAAAAAGAAGGCAAAGTGCATTAGCCTGGCTGACAGAAGCCACACTTGGCATTGAGAACCCATGTGAAATTTCAGGTCTGTATGATCTGGCACTGAAAAAATGTGGCATCCATTTGTTATATTAAAGGCAAATCCTTTGTGTTTGTGTTAGTATATGGTTGTATGGAGCAAATGCACTGTATGTTGCAGCATTTGCCTGGCACATACCACTGTACATAGTGCTACTGGCACCTTTAACCCTTTAGCTGGGGTGTGCCACATATGGTGCACAGACACACACATGCAGACATGCACAGGGCATGCATTTGGCAGAATCCCTCTCAGTGCCTCTCAAAGACTCGCAAATGCAACAAGCTGCTGGAATTTTTCCCTCCCTCCCTCCCTCCACACCACACCTACATGCTACTGAAGCCCTCAGGACGAAATGGGAACACTGAAATGGCTCCAAGGCCACTTCAGCTGGTAGTGCTGCATTTTGGTAAAATATGGTTCATGTGATATGAATGTGCTGCATTGCCTGCATGATTCTGCTGTGCATCTCCTCAGTGATTTGTTATGCCTTGCAAATTTGTAACTGCTCACTAATCAATTAACATAGACCCTAACTAGCTCCATTCTCTCTCTTCCCTCCCTTTCATCCTGTGACATCTCTTTTGTAAATGAATGTATTCGCTTGGTTTAGAATAAGAGCCTTTCTTTAGTTTTACCAGTGATCTGGAATTTCATTGCATTTTGTCACACACGGATGCATATATTTTTCAGTTGTCGTCCATTTTGCACAATCCTATTTATTTCCCATGCAATCCTTTATTTATATGTAAGTTGCATGACACTTTTGGATCATCTGTCAAAAAAGGAAAATATGAAGTGTTGCATGTAAATCCGTAGTAATAGGACCCTTCACATACATTTCATTTAAAATTTTCAAAAAATGCAGGTAAGCCAAAACAATTAATAGACATTTTTCTGGTAGAAGTATATAACCCTACGTGTTTGATATGCTATTTTCGACACAGAATGAAGTATTGGCACACATTCGGTAAAGCCATTGTGTAGAGCCAGGTCCATGCAGGTAAAAAAAAAAATGAGGACAGGCAAAGACCAAACACTGTACAAAAGCAAGATTTTCTTATGTTACCGCCTCAAAAAGTGATGATCAGTGTGCCAGATGCCAGACGCTAAATGTACAACAAAAGAGCGTCTTGTATACCGCAACTTGGGTCTGAAGTGGATGAATTCATTAACACTTAGACATGTCTGACATATTGAGCTTCCTGCTCCTCATCAACCACTCGCAAAGATGAATCACATTCGATTCAGACTGCATGTCAGTGGATTGATGCTGCCGGTCGTCCAGTCCTTCACAAGTGTTACAAAGGCGCTTGAGAACCCGCTGACCCAAACACTCACCGCCCTGCTGATGACAGAAGTGCCTCAAAACTTAGCCTTGTCAGCAGTCATATTGTGGCAGCAAGGACGGAGGAGTCCCCAAGATATATCTGTGGAATATATAATCGAATTCATATATCAAAAACACGTAATCTGAAAAACATTACAGTGGCGTAAGCAAGGTTCTCCAGACGCTTGAAAGTTTGAATAACTCATGTTTTAGATTCATGCTGGCGGCCTTGCCATTTCTTTTTATATATATCTTTTCTTTAAATATAGATATTGATACATATTCATATTCCAAATGGTATTTTCATATGCTCTCTGTAGCAGTAGTTGAAGGATGCAGCCTAGTATGTATGTATTCATTTTTAAGCAATATTAACTACAACTTTAGGGTTGTTTTTAGTTGGGAGTTTGAAAGAGAAATGGATTGAAGAAAAATATCAAAATCACACCTTTGACCACAAAATGTGCCCAAGTGCACAACAGGTTTTCACTAAGATTAGCACAAGAGTAGTGCCCTTTGTGGCTTGAAGTTGTATGTACTTATATAATTTGCTCTACCAATAGCCATGCTGCAGTAGAAGCATGTTCTCCCATGGCTGTCTGCCTGGTTGAGCTCAATGTGCTTTTAGTCTTCTGCTGAAGTTGTTGGGGAATCTTGCTGATCCTTCCCAGGAACAGCCTCAGCCATGCCGTGAAAATGTTTTACATAATTTTACTTTTACAACCCAAGGTGTCTGGCTTTGCTGCTACCCTTGATGTCAGTCTGAAAATGGTGTTTGTATCAAAGTGACCTTTCTATGTACAATATGGTAAGTGCTGTGGTGTCTGTGTCGTAACCTTGGATGTTGTGTGTGGGGATTCATCAGGACGGAGAGGCGTTGGAAGCTGGTACCAAACAGTTTGAGGACCTGGAGTTTCAACAGCTGGAGAGGGAGAGCAGCCTGGAGGAGGAAAGAGAAACCATCAGCCAGCAGCTCCTCCAGGAGAGGGCAGAGTACCACAGCAGTGTCGCCAAGAGGAAGGTGAGGAACACTGGGATTCCTGCTGTATTAGAATATCCTCATCGGGGTTCCACTGACACAGGATTTGGAAGTTCAGTACAAATGTTTTTATTGTGAAGCACCTTATTTAGTAGATGGTTCTTCATCTAGAAAAAAGAAATGAAAAATAAATCAAAGAGGTACTTCTATGAACCATTTGGCTCATCCAAGAATTAAAAGGTTCTTGGTTGATTAAAGTTGTTGGAAGATCCATTTCTGGTTCCATGAAGAACTTGATGTGTCCTGATTAGTCTTTGAAACATTTGTGGGATTCTTTGAACAACCAAGAATGAAGGCATAGCACAATTGCAGCACCATGCTAATCTTTCAGTCTGTATTATATTTTTTGACCAGATTTCTTGTAGTCTTAGCAGAACAAAGTGTGCTGCAACCAAATGCAACTCTTTCTGCCCTCCGTTCCCCAGGAGAAGGTGTCTGCTCTGGAGAGCCAGGCCAACCAGCTCGGCCTGCAGGCCTCCCAGGAGTGTGAGCGGCTGGCCAAGGACAGAACCCTCACTCTGCAAATGCTTCAAAAGGTACACTTTTTATTGTGTACACTGGCTTTATTTAACAGGATTCCAGCCAAAATTGGATTTTACCAATTACTACTACAAAACTTTATTTACAGAAGATGCACTGCTCCCTTTTAAATTTGCAACTGAACCCATTTTGCCCCCCTGAAAGAAAGAAAGAAAGTCCTAATGTTTAGTACACCTCACTTCATTAAGCCTGCACATAATAGACTCTAGCATTTACTTGTACTGTATGTACCATGTGTTTACTAAAATCTGTCTTTACATTCCAGGAGAAGGAGAGACTGTCAGCTTTGGAGAAGAGATACCACAGCTTGACAGGAGGAAAGAGCTTCCCCAAGTCCTCCAGTGCCATGAGAGAGGTGAGAGAACATCTTTCTCTATACACGGGAAGCATACACACAAAATGCTCAAGACCTGTAAGCAAAAGGAGCTTTGATAGTGTTTTTTTTTAAACTCTTGATCACATTAACCTCTTTTACCTCTTAACCTCTTTCACTTGCAATGAATTGTTTATATGCAGACTTGGTGTAACTCAGGCATGTCTATCCATTTAACAAACATCTATTGGCAAGTTTACTCACCTAAACTCACTCACTACTTTTTATTAAGTAGTTTCAAAGTAATGTAATTTACGATGGTAGGATTATGATGGTAGGATTTTTTTTTAAGGATATAATGAATGCTTATCTGGAAATAATCAGTTTTTGTTGTTAATGTTTTCCTTTTAATGACTGCTACGATGGAGTTCATATTGTACTAGGGCTGGACTGATATATTGGCAAACTGTTGCAATCAGCCGATATCAGCTTTAAAATGCAATATTGGTGTCGGTATAAAATGTATATTTACTGCCAATATTTGGCTGATTGTGAGATTTGGTATTTTTGTGAGCAGTTGTCAAATTGCAACAGAACAAAACGAACATGTTTGGTTTAGAAAACACCTCATTGTCTTAAAACAGGCCTGTCTGAACAAAAATTCATCTTTGATATTGGTATCAGCATCAAACAAACCATATCCTTCCATCCCTGGTATTCACCATTTTACTCTACATGACTCTCTCTACTTCAGTGTATGAATTGTTGAGCTCAGACATGAAACCTGCCTCACACTTTAACAGGGGCCAATTGGTACAAAACCTGTTCTTGGACCCACTCACCTACATTTACACTTTTTTGTGGGGAGCTCAGCAGTTAGATTTAGCAGTCTACTGGTTTGCCTGCTGCAGAAAGTAAAAGAAATTATCCCTGAACTGTTGAAACAGGACGCGCTCCATATCCGCGAGACTGACCTATTGTTAGAGGATTTCCACTCCTCCCAGCATTCCCTCTGTCGAGCCTCTTCTTCCTACTTACATCCCTCCCCTCCCTGTCCATTGTACCCTGGCAGCCCTACGGAGGTAACCAGACTAACGGTCACTGCATGATGCCCGCAGCTTCTCTCCTCACCCTTCCTGCTGTCTCGTGTTAACCCTTAAAAGCCCTTAAAGTTGCAAACTGCGCTTTCAGCGTCCTGTTGGCTCCGTGGCTCTGTTCTCTGCCTGTAGCCCGCCCTGTGCTGGCCCAGCTCATTCCTCCCCATGCTCTGTTTGCTGGAACACAGGGATGTAGTGGAGGGTAAATTTACCTAAAACTCACTTTAGCCACTTGTTTACACCTGATATGAATCTGAATGTCACCTTGATGTAAACTGTCAAAGTGATGTATATGAGGAGCATAAAATAAGCCTGTTCTGGAGGTTTTTTGCAAAACTAAAGGTTGCAATTTACCCATCTTTTTTATTTACCACTACATCACTGGTTGATCCAAACTAACGAGATATCTGTCTGTGACCTCCTTGATTGTGTAACACCTACTTATAATGAAGATGCACTTTTTTGTTGCTGCGTGTGGCCTCGTTTTTTCCCTCATCAAATGCACCGTGCACTATGTAGCTGATATAACAGCATTTTAGCAGCCAGATAAAATATCAGCCTGACCTTTCACTTGCAAAGGTGCACCCTCCTCAATACATAATATCCAAAATGCGCTAATCAAAACTCCAGCGCATCTTGCTCTGGGCAGGCTGTTATATTTGTGTGTGTTTGTGTTCATGTACTGTATGTGAGTAGTACAGTACAGCGTTTTCCTCACGGCTTCTCGTCCCTGTCTGGTCGTGCTGTTCGCTGGCGCTCAGGACTACCTGAAGCTGTCGGATGTCTTTAAGATGTACGGCAGCAGCGGCTACCGTGACAGCAGCAAGCCCGCCTCGCACGGCCGCTCGTTTGCCATAGACGCTGCATTAGCTGGCCCCTGCGAGGTACCATCACTTCCTGTCTGCCTCTCCTCTGATCTCTTTTCTTCTCTTGTTCTCTGAACTGTTTTCTCTGCCTCTCCTGTCCTCTGTCTCTCTCTTCATCCCTCCATTTTTCATATCATGTTGCTCCCTCTACTGGTTGGCTGTTTATCTTGTAACATACTGTACAATTGGCTTTGCTTTCTGCTACATGACAGCTTGATGCAAGCAGCTTGTACTCACCCCTCTGTAGCTGTAAGGCAGAGTTAATTTACAGTAGATGCTAATGATGGTATGTTGGATTGGTGTATGTGACCCTGTACCCGAGTTGATTAGGTTTTCTCATCAGTTTTTGTGTTTGTTTGTTTGTTTTTTTCAATCGCAGCTACCAATAGATGCTATGTTGTGCAAAGATTCAATAACCTTAAATTTGACAATTTGGTCAAGTTACAAGTTTTTCCTCACAATTGTATTTTTTGTCAAGGAAGAAAAGCCTCTGAAACAGCGACAGGACCATCATGGGACTCTTAAATTCACCAGTGAAACCCAGGATAATAGGGAATAATATGTTTTTATGAAATGTAATCACTTCTGTGGCATGCCATCAAAATCTTATATTGGAATCAATTCAGTTGGAAGGCTTGACATTGATCAATAATAACTGTATTGATCAGATGACTGCCCAATCAATAAATATTTAATCAGAAAATCACATCTCCAAATGCTAACTGTTAGCCTCCTGCCACTGAGGTGAGCTTCCCCCCAGCTAACATTCTTAAAAATAACAATTAGCATTTGGGGCATCCGGCCAGTATCCAGCACTCAATAACCATAATAATGAGACAGTACCACTATTCTCCTCTATAACAGCTACATGTATGTGAAATATTGTAATATAATTTTTTTCAAAATAGGTGAGCTGTCCCTTTAAAGTCAGCCTCGGTCCCATATGCTGGTTTAACATAAATGTTGACTGTGTGACTTGCGTTAGGCTGTACGTTGTAATCCAGTCAGCACTTCCTTCCCTCATACCTTCATGACTGATGCTGAAGTTCACTAAATGTTCCTGACATGTCTCCCCTCTAGCACCTGTCGTCCACTTGCTGACATGTCTGTCTTCACTCCTGTCTGTATCTCTGCTCTGCTCTGCTCTCCTCTCCTCTCCTCTCCTGTGTGTGGGTTGTCTGTGGGAAGGACTATGTGACTGTTGGCCAGTTAAATCAGATGTACGGGATGCCCAAGGTGGAGTCCTCCCCCACCTCCCCGCTTCGCCAGCCCCTGCATCCTGGAGCGGTAGACCCTGCCTTCTCCTGCCTTTCCCCTCCGCATGGCTCCTCCCTCTCTCTCTCTGTGGAGGTGTGTGCTGTACTTTCCTCTTCTGCTGCTGCTCTCTAATCTATTAGTGCGCTTGTTTTGAGGGTATCCGGTATCCTCCCGCTTAGAGAACGGCCTACCTGTCAACATTACACTGTGAAATTGAGGGAGATTTTCTCTGGCATAATTTCCTACTTGACAATACAAATTAATAGAGCATGTGTGACTGAATGAGTTCAGTTAGGTCACATTTACAGAGTCAAAGTGGTAGCCACCTAATACCAACATTTGCATAAAAATGAACAAAACAGTCTGAAATAAAAATATCCTCCATCTCAAATCTGTCGCATCCATTTTTTAGTGTGGGAGCCAGTTTGTCCTGATCATTTTTGAAGATGATGTTTCACGCAGGTTGCCAGGTAGTGCAGAAAAAAATTAAGTCTAATGTGAATCGGATTAGACCGTCTCTCTCGGTCTTATCTGGCGACATGTGTTTCACAGAAAACAGTCATTGGATTGGATGTGTGTGTCAGAAAACAGGAGATGAACGGGCAAAGTGCCAGAACAGGAGGAGGGAGGGAGAAAGGGTTAAAAAAAAAATGGAGACTCCCAGCATGAGCAGGAGTGCTGACAGGTATGGAACCGGGAAAGGAGGAGTGTACCGCTGTAATTGAACATGACAAACATGGCAGATGAGTTGAGAAGCGGAGCATTTGTATAGATACAGTATGTTAACATACAGTGTGGACGGCAGCCATCTTGGTACTTTGGTAATAAGGAATTCTATGACGGATCAATACAAGGCAGCAGGAACTGTCACTGCCTGTTAAAGATACAGACTCACCGTGCTAATCAGTGAATAATATGTCACTTTGACCTGGAATAAACCTTTTTCCCAGCAGCGTTGTTGATCTGAAGTAGCAGGTAAACACAGGTGCTGCTAATGACATTAATTAAGGTTCTGTTCCGTTTAAGTGTCGCAAAGCCTTTCCAGTGAACCAGCATGAACAGTAACAGGGTCCTGGCTCTGTCAGACCTAAATGGAACAAAAAATGTAATTAATATCACCTGCATTTACCTGCTTTTTCATTCCAGAACGTTGCTGTGAAAAATGTCAACTAATAAGCAAACAAACAGTATTTTTTCTCCATACATTTGGCCATTGAACTGCATTCACTGCAGAGACTGTGAGTTTCTGTTGTGGTTGTTGCCTAGTTTGTATCACTGATTCACGGCAGGCAGCTTGCAGCCGGCAGGGTAAATGCAACCCAACTGTTACGCCAGCGTCTGACCAGTAAAACAAGCGCTCCCTCGCTCCTCCTGTGTTTTCCATCCTTGACAACCCCGCCTCTACCTTTGATCCTGCTCTGCTCTCCTTTTATGTCTTGTTGGACTCCTACAGACGTGAATGCCCTTGAGAAACATACTACTACAGTTTGTCCAAACTGTTTGATTATGAGTATTAAGATATCGTTAGTATGAAAGGATAGAACGTATGAGAAATTAATTCCAGCATTATGATGGTGTGCAAAACGTGGGCTGTGTCTGAAATCAGTCACTACTCCCTACTCACTATATCGGGAATTCAATGTAGTGGACTATATAGTGACTACTTCGCTCGTTGTTCGGCGCCGTAAATTATGTCGCGTTGCTTGTCCGCAATGCATGACGGGATATGTTGCCTGGTTAGTGACCATCGGATGTCCACTACATTTCGCGGTGGATTGTGGGATACATCCAGTGGACTATATAGTGAACATTAATAATCACTAAACATTCGGACACCCCTACAAAATAGTGTAATCAGTATATAGTGGACTATATAGTGATTAGGGAGTGATTTTGGACACAGCCGTGGAGTATATTTCTGCTCATTTTCACTTTCTTGAGAATGCTAACTTTCCTTGTATTGTCTTCTTCTTCTCTTTCCTCCTTCTCTTCTCCTCCTTATCCAACCACCTCTGTCAATCTGCTGCTGCTCTCTGTGGCCTTCAGTACCCGTCTGAGGGCAGTAGGTCTCATTTGCCCAGGCTAGATTTAGAGCAGTGGTACCAGGAGGTGATGGCGGCTGGGCAGGCCAGCCAGCTCTGTCCTCCTCCTCTGCCAGCTAAGTCGCTCTCAGGCCGCAGGCCGACGCTGCAGGTAGAAGGGCTTCTCCTCATTTTCCTTCTCAGTCTGTTACTTTTTTCTTTTTTTTCACTGTCTGTCTGCAATAATGTCTCTGTTGACAACCTCACCAACTTGCACCCAGATGAGGAATGGGAGTTGTGTCTGTGTGTGCATGTGTTAGTAGTTTATTTGTGCTGCATTCAAATCCTATGGGAAAGAGAAAAGATACAACTGTTGAAAATACAGCTTACCTCAGCGTTCAGATGATAAAACAACTTGGGAACTCAGGTTTGGCAATGGATACTGATTTTCCTGACTTACTGAATTCTGACATACAGTGACTGTAGTGAAGCAGAGGAACATTCATTTTATATAAAACTTGAATGAACGTGAATAATTTTGTGATCACACCCAGTGCTGGGCAATATGGACACAATCGATAGCATGGTTTGACTGCATAACTTGATATGGATTTTGTCATGATTTTGTAGGGATGACTGTTGATGTTTTCATCAGATACATAATGAGATTTTTGGTAAAGCATTGTTAGAAATAGAGGCAAAAACAACTGCAACAGTCTGATAACTTCAGAAAATTGCATCCCTTAACTGTAATGCAGTCTTTAAAACCAGAAAAAGACATCAATTTACCATATCACAGTATTATGATATCTGAAATCTTAGACAGTATATAGTCTCATATACAATACCAGTAAAATATCAATATATTACCCAACCCTAATCACACCCTTAGCGTACCCCCCTATTTTTTTTCCATTTCCATTTCCAGTGCGTCCTGTCTTACCTCCAGTTTTTGGAGTCTCAACAATTCAGCCTTGCCATGTTTGGTTTGCTGTAATACATTAAATCAAACATATCAGCCATGACGTGCCTGTTTAAGTTTTTAAGAAAGCTGAGAATAATTACTCACAGCATCCAAATTCTACAGAAAACTTCAATCCCGGTATCCTCACAGCTTGAAACACATTCAAACATGTGAAGATTCCCAAGTTGTTGCTTTTAACCCATTAAGTCTTTGACTGTAATTCCCTTAGGACATGAAGGCAGCGTTTACTTAAGTTGGCCTGATCAAAGAATCGGCAAATGAGAGGGGACGAGATTGCTATCCTGTGCGTGTGCATGTGCGTGTGTGTGTGTGTGTAACTACAGCTCAACTATTCTCTGTGGATGCTTTAAAATCTCCTGGATTCGGTCTTGTTCCTACATGGAACATGAACTGTTAATGCCAGTCTCTCTACCGTCTGGCTGAACTGATGTGGAATACTTATATTTTAACTCTTGATCAGTCATCTGTAAATCGTCATGGCATAGCGCTAATCATGCTTAAAACCAGTATCCCGTCGTGAGTGCTTGCAGCTCATCTTTGGTGGGTTTCAGTTGTGCTCTTAACATTGTTCACACCACCTCAGCCATCGCTTGGGTTTGTTTTAACACATTTTAACAGTCCTGTATTCCTGATCTTGATAGATTCATCCCTTTTGTGTGCTCCCTCTATCAGGTGTTCCGCTCCAAGCTGGACAGTGACGCGGGGCTGTCGGTACATCGGCCCAAAACAGGCTCTGGATCCCCCGTCCAGCACGGAGCAGCAACACTGGGACGCAACACACCTTCTAAGGTAGGCTGACAGCTCCTTTGGAAGTGATTTTAGTCGTAGAAGCCTTGAAAATATAGATAAATACAGTTGTTGTCTCCACTCTGTCCCTGCAGAGCCCCCAGCTGGCGGCCAACAGCACCGGCAGCCTGCCCAGGAACCTGGCTGCCACCCTGCAGGACATCGAGACCAAGAGACAGCTGGCCCTGCAGCAGAAAGGTAACAAAGTCCCCTGCTGCTGCTGCTGAACACCAGCCTGCCCTGGGTAACGCTGTCACATAACCATCAATAATGAATGGTGAAGCAATCATCATTATTATTTAATGTGGAATAACAAATAATTGAGAATTACTTAAATGTGCTGAAACACATTAACAGTTGTATAGTGCACATTATTTAATCATTAATTGTAGTAAACCAATCAGTGAATAAATAATGTGTTATTTAATAACCTTTGTGAATAATTATGTATTCAGAAATGATCAACAAATGTCTTGTGTGGTAAAACATGGATTGATTTTCTGAGTTTCAATTAGATAGATAAATAGATAGATTTGCATTGTTGATCCCAAATTGGGAAATTTAAAATTAAAGTGGCAACTGTTTACATGGTTAACAAATGGGTTTTAAATATAAATGAAAATCATTAAGTTGCATGTGATGACCATTTACAAGGTTAAAAAGCTACAAGATACAAGCTGTATAGTAAGAAAATGCAATACAATCAAAGGAATGCCAGTTCTTGTTCCAGTCTTTCCAGGGATTTTCAGTTTCTTCTGCCATTTGCTATTAAACAATGTGGGAAATGAGCTAACCATCCATTAGTTTTTACTTGGCTATTAAATGCTGATTGCTATAAATTAAAATAGATGAGTTCAGCATTCATTAGAGATGGTTACTGTGGAGTGTTACCCTGCCCTGTGTCATGGAGCTGTATGTGTGTGACAGCTTGTTTCAGTGAGAGCGACGGCTCTAAGTGCTTATCTGCTGTTTGACAAAACGGATTAGAGGAACCCGGTCACTTTGCCACTGGTGTAGCCCGGCAGGCTGCCACCCACGGCTGCAGAGTTGGGACTGTGAGCCGGTCACGTCTGTTAGCGTCAGTAGTTCAGCCTGTCCTCATGCCTGTCTGTGTGTCTCTCTGTCTGTCACCCTGTCTGTGTGGATTTGTCCCTCCCTCTCTTGGCCCCCTGCTGCACCACAGAGTCCCAGTCCTCCAGCCACCCCACCATAGAGGAAAGCCCAGCAGGTAGACGGAGCACTGCGTCCAGGAGTGGGACTCATCATTTTCATTTTTAATTTTTTCTGTTGGGATTCCCCCTTTTTCTCACCTCCCTCTACTGTCTCTACACACATCTCACCGTTGTCTGAAATTAACTTTTTAGCTCACCTGCTAATGGCTGGTAAGCTAAAAACAAACCTTTCCTGCCAATAATAACATGTGGCTCAGCTTGTTTTCAATGCTGATTTGTAAGCAAAGGGTATGGTGTCATATGAAACGTTAAAAGATAAAAGGAGATGTATGGTAGTAATTTAAGATTTGTTCATTAATTTATGCAATATAGGAACTTCATCATGGGAATATGGTTTCAGCTTAGGTTAGAACTGTTAAAGACGCAGGCAACAGATAACAGAGACTCAGACATCTTGGCTTAAATACAGACTTATACAACCAAGAAAGTGAAATGTTACTGTCTCAAAAAATTACCCACTCGAGTGGAGGGAGACCCTCTCTGATTTATTCACCAAAGACAAATTTTTACCATCATTTGGCACTTGGCAGGTGTTAATTTTGGACTTTGACTTCACCCGACTGTTCTCAGTCCCTTCTTCTTCGTCTCTTCCATCTCTGGTGTGTCATTAACTCCTCTCCCCTTATTTCTCCTCATCTTTTCTTTGTTTGAAACCCTCTTCCATCAATCTTCTATGAATGCTGCTGTCGGTGGAGAATCAATATTGCATGTTGCGTGTTCAGTGCGCTCCTGCTTTGGAGTTATTGACTTTGGCACGTCGTTCCAGAGGTATCTGCCCGTTGTCGGGTGAATAGTAGCATGGTTTTGACAAGAGGGAGAGAATGAGAGAAGTTACATAGCAACTTAACTCTTGCTCCAGCTGTTGAAACTCTTTGGTGATGGGCCATTTTTTTGGTTGTTGCGATGGGGCCTTGTGATCCTTCTTGAGCACATACTCGTATGTGTGATGCATGGTTTCTGGTGTCATGGTTTATGGGCTTGTGCGGGTACCAGTTTTACGCTGATTGGTATTATTTTGATGATTCTCCAGCAGGTGGATGCTTTGATGACCTATGGCTAGCATGCTGGTTTGAATTCAGTGGCAAAACCCTGGCTTGTTCTTACTTTGTGTTCACACTGTGAGCAGCTGTGTCGACAGGTCAGGCTGGTCAGATTGCAAGTTTTGATTTGAAAAAAAAATCATATATTCTTTGCTGCTTTCGTATTGTCCATCATAACATTCATCATTTGGGGTTAACAAGCCAGCTAGTAAGTGCTAATTGGGAAGCTCTAGGTTGGTAGATCAAAAAACAAATATATATAAAATAATAATAAACTTTATATTTATAGCTCTTATTTAAAAACAGAATTTTTTAAGTGCTTAATGATCAGTAGGAACAAACAAAACAATATGAAAAACGAAAAAATACAGCTGAGCCTAACATCAGCCCAAGCAAAGTTTTTAATTTCTGTAACCTTTCAGTTAAAAGTAAAAGTAAAGAGAGAGGAAGTGCAATCAGCAGGGAAGTGAGAACACAGAAAACTGATTGGTGTTTGATAGCTGATGACTGTGAGAAGTCCAGCTGTTCTCAGCCACCAAGCTTGTTGATCTGATCTTCTGGTGACTTATTGATGGAGTTGCTCACAGTGTTAACACTCGGTTATGGTCAGATATTCCGCCTTAGACCAGAAGTCGACGTTATCCACTGATCCGAGCCCACTCCTTCTTCCTCCAGGTCAGCAGGTGATCGAGGAGCAGCGGCGTCGCCTGGCTGAGCTCAAACAGAGAGCGGCGGTGGAGGCTCAGTGCCAGTGGGAGGCGCTCCACGGCTCCCAGTCCCACCTCATCACCTCCTCCCCCTCCTCCTCCTACTCCCCGGCCATGGGTTACTCTCCCGGGCTGAGCCAGAGCTCCATAGGGCCCCCGCCGCTCGTGCACCACTCCATCCTGCACCACCAGCCCCCGTCAGCGGGCGAGCAGCCCTACGACACCCTGAGTCTGGAGAGCTCCGACAGCATGGACACCAGCGTCTCCACCGGCAACAACTCGGCATGCTCGCCAGATAACATGTCCAAGTATGACTGGAGAACACACACACACACACACACAGAAGCATTCCTACATGAAGGGTTAGATTGCTGCACTATTTTGCCTATATGAGTCTTTAATTACATATCACATTTGGTCCAGTAAGTGCCTTCCATCTCTCATATCATGCAGTTTGTTTCATTAAATATTTATTGTATAACTGACCAGTATGACACTGGTTGTCTGTGGGAAGTCATTAACCTGAATTGATTCTAATGCAACATTTTCCTCAGATTCCACACAAGTATGGCTATTAACCTGGGATTCAACGAAAAGTGTCTCATGATGATTTAAATTCTGTCTCTAGAAGTTAAAAAAAAAAACTCTGGAGGAAAGATTGAATATGTGTAATTTTTTGGACAAAATATCAGCAGCTCAGAGATGTGTGCTTTGGCTTTCAAACCCACATACGGGTCAAACCTTAGTACTGTATAATTATTTCATCAAAACGCATATTTTCCACTCCAGCGTATCGCCATGCCATTTCTAAACCATGACATTCCTGTGTAGAGGATTTTTTTTTTCCTCATCTGGTCCTGGATATTGAATGCCTATGATTCATCTTTCCAGTGAACAGTGAATATATTTCCCCCTGTAGAAAAGCATTCAAAAACAGAGGTATATGAAATCATATTTGCAGACAGCATGCTAATCATCCCCCACTCTGCTCTCCATCAGTTAAGTTCTTTATCCACATGTTAGCTAATTTGGAGACCCTCTGTAATGTGGCCAAGCTGTGTGTTGTATTACCTAAGTATTCACCACTGGATGTTTTTAACACAACCCACTGCGGGTTTCTCGCCTCATGGCCCTCAAGTGCCACATTCCAAATCCCGATAATAGTTTTTAAGATTATTTTTTCCCATAATGAACAGTGCACAGCGGAGAATGACAGCTAACACAGGAGGGGGGGGAGGATAATCTTGGTGTGTCAGGAAATATAGTACTCAGAGTGGATCAATTCACCAGTGTCCTATTTGGTTTATAACTTTAATAGCTGATCAACTGTTGGGAGATTCATTTTCAAGTGGAAGAAATATTTTGAGTTATGCCTATCATAAAATAGTTTCTGGAGTTATTATAGAGTAGAGTGCACTGCGGTGTCCATCTCCGGAAGGATCTGAGGGTGTTGTGTTGGCAGACAGATACAGATAGACAGCAGATGTGTTGATATTTCAGACTCATCAACACACAGATGCTGGCACTGAGATGACAGGATGGCACTGCATTTAGAGTCAGTTTCTTCACTGCTGTGGCTTCACCAGCCCTTTGAAGCTGGAAATAAAGAGTAGACTGATATGCACAATAGATTAATAATGACAGAGCTCATTCATATGACCAAAAACGTCCCATTACAATAAATTTAGATTCAGGGCTTCCCATCAACAACTAGTGAAGCTGTGATCAATAATGCAGTAGATATGGAATCAATCAAAATGCCTCATATTGGACAGGGACCACACTGACATCTTATTCAAGTAGTGATCAGTAAGTTTTATAAGTATAAGTGTTATCTGTTTAGCGTTTTAGTGCCCTTTAATGTCCTAAATACTGTTTCAGAGGCTTTTCTTCTCTGACAAGAATAAAATTCTACAGAAAAGAATGAATAATTTTAAATTCTTGGAATTGGTATTGGCACAAAATATTGTCTATTAGCAGCGTCAGTCCAAAAAAATATTGCGACTGATATTGATGTCCAGGAATCTATATTAGTCAAGATATCATGTGATATTTTCATTAATAAAAAAAGGAGTTGTTCAGGTAAAGTAAAACACCATTCTTCAAATTGGTCTCAGGATGTGAAAAATCTACTCTGAGAGCAGATGAATCTTACAAAGCTCATCTTGTATGCTTTGTCTTTTCATTTGACATCCAGTGCCAGTGGAATGGACGCCCTGAAGATTGAGGAGATGGAGAAGATGCTGAGAGAGGCCCAGCTGGAGAAAGCAAGACTCATTGAATCGCGGGTAAGAAGCGACTTCAAAAGATCTTGTTGTGAGAAATAGATTATTCTGAACCGATGCTCGGTGATTGATGGGGGTCTTTGTGGCATTGCTGTCAATGTCTCCTCTAAAAAACATGACGCTATGTCTAGAGTCAATGGGAACGGGAGAAAAAAGGTTCAGAACAGCCGCTCAATCCCTTTAATCATATCTATTGGCCTACACGTATCGGAGCAAACCTCCTCATTCCTTTGTTCCCTGAATAGAGGCTTGCTCTGAAATGTACTGGCTGGTTGAGAAGCTTTTC
>OMLB01000750.1:0-13643 GCA_900302555.1 Myripristis jacobus
TTTGCTTGTAAATCTTATTTTCTCCTTTTATCTTTTCATTTAAATACATAATACATGCTTTTGATAGAAATCAAGTGAACCTGCTCGGGTTTCAAAGTGTTAAAAACATCACTGTACTGCCCAGAGAACTTAACATGTATGGATTAGGTCACAGCTGTTACAGACTGTACAAGCAGTCATGACTTAAATAGAGATAACTAAATGTATGTGAATCCTTCATGCATCATGACCTCATATAAATCAGAGGGAAAGAGAAAAAACACATTGATGAATAACTTTCCTATCAGGCAACATGAGTACATTCATGACCCTTCCTGGCTTCTGTGAGCAACAGGAGGCACAGCCAGAGCGAATCAAAGTCCAGCTGCATGCCAGAGTTAAGAGTAGATCACATTTGAGGACATAACAATGACCCACTATTGTCCCATGCCAAATAACTGTTTGTTGCTGATCTCTCTCATCATTATTCTCAGTGAAATGAAACAAATGCCCCAGTAATCTGTCAGTTGGTGGCAACGCAGCACACAACAGGGTGGAGGTGATGGGAAAGCTCCTTGAGCACCCCATTTCCAGTAGCGAGCCTTAATCCTCTTCCTGTTTTGGTCGTTTTTGAGCCAAAGGTTCACCTTACAGTGACCATACAATGTCAACAAAAGCAAAGCAGCCCCAAAGCAAACCCATTTCCTGTGTGGGGTTGCGTCCTGTCTGTGACGAACACAGTACGAGTTTCTTTTTATTGAGCCAAAACAAGTCTGCGGATCTCAGCTCCTAATTAATCCCTTATGTGACGAGGGCTGTGAAATGTTGCTGTTTTCTCTCCTTGGGGACGCTGACATCCTCCTATCATTCAGGAAGAGGCTTAGCATCTGCTCTGTGTCAAAGCCGGCAGGTCTAACAACTGGCTGGATTTACATTCCTATGGAAAACTAATACTGGTGGGCTGGGGATTCAGCATGCACTTCTTAATCCAAAAATAAACACAACGGCGGTCTTGTAGCCATCTAGCAAATGCACAGTGTAACAAGTACATCACCGATTCATTTACGCACTCCAAAGGGTTTGTTATGAGTTGAAACAGCTGTAAGTATGTCAGCAAGGGAAGGCCAAGCTTCAGTCTTGAGAGCAGCACATGAAGACCTTGATCCATTTCCAGGATCCCTGCATGCAAAATTGCTGAAAACACTTCCAACTAATTCTTTTCTCATGTGTCCATCAAACTAGCAACTTTTAATATGTGTTAAATGGTTGTGCCTGTGTGAATTGCAACTTAAGATTTCACAACACAGACTCAAAATTCCTCGATTTTCAAATTACAAGTTTTGGTCAAAACACCCATCTTATAATGTTCTGCTGCTAAAACACAACTGATACCTGGCTGTGTAAAGCAAATGTTTCCCCGGGGACTATCGGGCAAAATCACTGGTATGGTCCTTTAAGTATTAAACCCCAAGCACTCCAAGATCATGAATGTGTGGATAAGTCAAGTTTGATGAAAATAATGACAAGGTATCATTCCAAGCTCATGATGTGTGAAACAAACCCTAACCTCTGATATAAACAGCAGATTCTCAGCAACATAATCCTGCCTTTCCACTGGTAAAAGCACACACCCATGATGAACAGAAAACATTACGTGATGTGTCAATCTAACAAGTGGGTTTGCTCCACAGCTGGAAATGCCTGGTGTGTCCATTCACACCAGCACTTCTTCTAATCTTAATAATGACAGGGTCCTCGACAGCCAGCAATTTTCAAAGAAAGAGGAGCCATATGGGGGAGGAGAAAAAAAAGGCATTCTACTGAATACATGACCAACCAACATTTGGCTGCCATCCAGCCTATTCAAGAATGCACAACAGAGAGTCTTAAAAAGCTCCTAAATGCTCCCAAGCACAAGAAAGAGGAGCTGAGTATGGTGTGAAACAGCTGAATGCACAGAAGGTTCAACAACTTTCTGCAACTGTAAAAAAATCCTTTTTTGTGCATCGTGACTGATGATGGAGGTGAGTCACAAAATGCATCTCTGGAAAAGTTAATCTGTGTCTGTGATTGCTTGTATGATGTATCTGTCTTGTCATGTCAACTGTAAAACTAAAATGAACTGGTGAGAAATGAGAACCCTGATAAAGAGGAAAATGTCTTGCAGTCAAAGAGGAAAGGCATGTTGGTTTGTGTTTGATTTGTCCTGAAAATCATTCTTTCCAAAGCATTGTGTTTCTCAGTGGGAAGGGATGCAGATGATGCAGAGACAAAGTTAATAATAATAACAATAATGATAATAATGAAATGAAGTAGTCACTAATGCAAACATCCTCATTTGGGCCTTTAACAAGAAAATTCCCCAGCTGAGATCTCCACATAAAGCCAGACATGTCCTTACCTGATCTGCTAACATCTGGCACCTCTCCTGCTCCTTCTTCCCTTCTGTCTGCTGTCCTCTGCTTTCAACAGCAACTATCTCATTGACGGAATCTCTGCTCACTCCTCAGCAGGCAAACTCCGCCCATGAATGAGTGAGCAAGGTAGAGAGAGACTAGGGGGAGAGAGGGAGGGAGGTTTGTGTATGGGAGGAAGAGGGGTCCGGGGGATGCCTTTCTTTCTGTGGTTGCTGCTGTGGGATCGCTCAAGACTAACCGGAGCGGAAAAACCAAAAGACAAACAGGCAGCGCCTGAGATCAAAGTCTCCTCCAAAGTGCCTGGTGATTTTAGCCACAGCTTTGTCATTATTCACCAGGAATGGGCTCAGATGAAGGGTTAAACACTGGGATAATGCAGGAAAAACACCCAAAGAAAGAACTGCAACTTCACAGATCCTGTAGTATGTACCCTGTCCTGCTGACAGTGACACAGCAGTTTCTATCCGTAGTGAAACAGAGAAAAAAACTCTGTCAATGTTTGATTTCAGAATTGCTGCAACTAGGGTTAATCATAGCATAGAGTATCATTTGAGCTAAGACACAAAAAAGGATGTTAGGTTTGAAGGAAGTCAAGTTCCTTCAGTCCAGTTTTGAAGTTCTGTCACTTTATTTGAGGATTTACATTAAGTGAGACTTTCTACTTTTCCTGCACTTCATTTCAGGGGGAAATGTTATCAGGGAGACCGGGTATAATTTTAACATGGCACAATTTATAACAGCTCCAGTTCCACCAATTAGGGATAAGACAGAATCATATGATCACCACTGTTACATACTTATCTACTCTTGATTTACATTACTATTGTTAGCTCATGTACAATTTCACTTGTTTGTACTCAAAGCTGCAGATTTTACATTCAAAAAAGTGATGTAGAGGTAATAGTGTAAGTTATAAATCTTGGATTAACGCTGAGAATATTGAAGTTAAAATGACTGAGCATACAGTATATTGGATGAAAAAGATGATGTATTCCATCTTTGCTCATGTCAATTCACCATTTTGCTAAAGCTAGGAATGAAATGGCTGACAGGTATGGGGTCAGTTGTAACATTTTTATCAACAGTGTTACAACTGGCTCCCAATGAAATCAAGCTATTTTTGCTTTTTTGTGACTCAGATTAAGCAGTTATGTGATGAAACAGTGCATTTCAAGTCAGTTAAAATTTTAATGATTTCATTTGACTGATTTGAGCCCAGATATGCCCCCCTAGTTGTGTCAAAAGAGATGTTCAAATAGACGCTAAAATTTTAAAGAAAAGCTAAAACTCTGAAATTTAGTTAGTCATATGTTACATCTTACGCCAGCTAGTGTAACCACTTACCCCAGTACTGGAGCAGATTGTAACAATGGAACTAGTTACAGATGTTATATATTGTATGTGCTGAGACAAAATGTTACAACTATTCACCTTTTTCTGTTACAACCACTTTCAAGAGTTTAGTTCTTCCACTCTTGTCTTGGGACTTATGGTCAGGTATGGTCTGATTTGTCCCCATTTTTTTAAACAGTAAACACATGATGTACATCTGCTTTTCAGCATCTTCTGCTGAATCTAATGATACCAGGGTCAAAGCAATTGTACAGGCGGTGTGTCATGTCAAAATCAGGGTTTTCTAGCAGAAACATTCTTTAAATTACTCTTTATTCTTCATCTGCAAGACTAAAACTGCGTCGACCTCTAATATGTGGACCCCCTATATGGTGTTTAACTATGAGAACAATGCAGACAAAAATAAATAAATAAATAAATAAATTACTCTTTATTTTTGTATTCAGTCCCACATTTTTAAACAAACATAAACATGTTATACATCAAAATTCACTGTTCCGCTGAATTGAATGATGCCAGGCTTAAAGCGATTGAGCAATGATCTAATGACTAATAACTTGAAGCCATGACCTCTGCTTTTGACAATACCACCTTTTGGGAGCCAGCAATGTCAGGATAAAGGCAGGTTTTGCTAGCAGCAACGTCTTGGTTCACCACACTTTATTTCTGTAATCGTCCCAACACTTCTAACCAAACATTGCACATGTTATGCATGTCCCTTCTTTGGAAATTAACCATGTCAGGATTAAGGTAATTGCATCTCTATTTTTATCATTACAAGCTTCAAAAATAGTGTCTCTGCCATGTCTAAAACAGTGGATTAACTGTCGTACTGGGAATTCCAAGACAGCCACTTCCTTGCTGTCATTGAAAATAAGGAGAATAATTCCAGCAGTTATTCTTTAGGATGTTAGCTCTGGGACAGTCCACCTCAGTGTCAGTAGCAGAGTTTGATTCGGGCCCCCCCAACACTGCCTTGGCACCACTAATTCTCAATGCTTGATCATTTACACCTACAGTAAATCTAACACACACATTATCAACTTTATTAGCTGTAGCTGTGTTGATTACATTTTACTAATTTCAGCTTGGCATGTTTTCACCCTTCTATGGTTAATTTGTATTATCATATTCAAAGTGATACAGTGCTAAATGGCAGCCTCAACATGGTATACTGACAAGTAACAAACAAAACAAACAAAATGGACCAGCAGACAATGCATTTACTGCAAAAAAGTTAACCACTTTGACCACGTGCATAAGTGCAGAACAGTAACCCCCCACCCCCTCACCTATTTGAGAATTAATGATCGGGTGGTGGGCATTGTGGTCTGAAAATTGCTCAAAAACTCTACCTTATATTGACAATATACCTGGAAACAGATATCTGACAGACTGAATGCCCTCACTCTCTAGGTTGTTGTTGTAAAGTTTCATGAAGCTGTTATAGTGTGAAGCAATTATACAATGATGTCACATTTCAAAAAATGCTCTCACTACAGTGAAATGGCTCCTATGGGGGCTAACATCATCAAACATGAATCAAATGTGGCTCATTGAATCCACAAGAGTCTCAGCTTTCCAGTCTAACCCAGTTTATGCAATTCCAAGACTGTTTAGGCCCCAGTCTGCACAAATACACCATTTTACAACAGGCCAAAAGAACACATTTGGACTGCATGCAAAAAACTGCATGTTTTTCTCATTCAGATATCTGGAGGTCAGAGGTCAAGGAACCGTTTTGAAAATGGTCATCCAAATTTTGCCTTACTTTGGAGCAATATTTATCCCCTTGCCAATAACCTTCCATGACAGAGGTAGATCCATATGATAGATTGCATATGAAGATAGCATTTATATGAATGATATGACTCATATGAATGCTATCTTCACTTTAAAACTGAGCCTGCTAGAGCCCCTACAAAACAGTATGTCTGCCAGACTGTGGGACTGTAAACAGTACTTGGGGGCCCTCTGGTGGCCACAGGTGGCTGTAAGCAGGCACTTAGTTTTGCTAATGCGTAAGGCTGGCCTTGGACCTCCTCCAGTTCAAGGTTTCCCTGCAGCTGGTAATGAGACGCTCAGCAGACAGTGTAACTCTTCCAGGGACTGGTAAAGCCACTTTCAAGTTGAAGTTTATTTTGAGTCCAAAATCACTGTTTGCAGTCTAAAAAGGCTTTACAGGCCCACATTTATACTGCAAACAAAACAGGACAACTCCCCCTGACTAATCTAGTGGATGAGATAAAACTCCCCACAGATGAAATCAACAAATCATTCTAAATAATGCAGTCCCTTAGCGAAGAAAAATTGTAAGAAGAAGTAGAAAGAGGAGGAAATGACAACAAAACAAGGCATTGTGCAGCTTTGTCACACTAAAACACAGCTGAAAAAACAGCTGACTTATATTGATGACTTCTGACAAACAAGTGTCATTGTGAACATAACTTTACTGGTTACTCATGCAACATACAGCCATATGCTGATGCAGCTCAGAACAATGACAACATCCTCTTTCTCAACCTGTGTATTATGTATGGTCCAAACTACAGGAACTTTCAAGGCACAAAAAACTATTATATCCCTCTCTTTAACATTATTTTTTAACACACGGGGGTCTGTTTATTTTAAGCCTGACAAATGCAGAAATGTCTTATTTCACAAAATAAGATTTGATAAAGCATTTAGACACTGCAAATGTTTCAAACTGCTAATTCTGTATAGCTTTCACTTAGATGATCCTGTAACTCCAAATCTTTTGAACCATGACATCTTCAGCAGAAGAGCAAGACACTTTCAGTGTCATATGGATATACTCAAGCTACTCTCTATATCGAACAGGTAGTCTTACTTGTCTACCAGATCTGGTTTGATATGAGAGTGTTTCTGATTGTTCATCAGGTGTCTCTTTTTTGTCTGCAACAACTGTCAGCTCAGCTGAACTTGTTTGCATTTTCGTCTCGTGTGTCACAGTCTTTGAACCTTGAGTCTGTATTCATATAGATGTCCTGTGCATTTGTGGAATTAAAGGTCTCTCCTCTTTGCACTCTGATATTATCTTGCACTCGGAGGTTAAACAATCTCCTTGCATGCCTGTCGTAGTGGAGCTTTTGCTTCTCCTGTTTTTCTCTCATCTGCCTGTGTACTTGGACAGTTCCCTTTGGAGTAAGCAGAGAGGTTGAGCTTGGCAGATTTCCTTTCATTATCAGTCCCATCAGCAACTTTGCTGGTGATAATCCCTCATTTTCTGATGGTGTGTTGCGAACAATAAAACATTTATTACCCTATTAATTTTTTTCATCTGATTTGTTCTGTTCTCTCTGCTTGGCCATTGGACTGGGCATGACCTGGACTAGACATGAGGTGCCTGAATTCCCAGCTTTCTGCACAGTCTTTGAACTCAGACATTACTCTCAGGGTGTGAGAGTGCTGTCCCTGTTCTCATTACAGTACACTGGGATACCATCTCCTTGATGTGTGGAGACGTGTGGCCAATACATGGCCATACAATGTCTCTGGCTCTTCAAGTGCAATTCCCTTTGCATTCCCGAATCTGCTTTGAACATCAGGCCAGATGTTTGGGTGATTTCAACCTTAAATATCCTGTGGAGCTTAATTTCTTTTGGCACTGCACTTCTTTCATTAAGCCATTCCTTTAATGCAATGTCTTTCAGCAGCTGCATTTCAGGGTGTGCAGCTGTTGCCTTTCTGACATAGTGCAGTTTTTCCTTTGCATTGGGCAGCTGAGGTGTAATCATCACCTCTACTTCTCTATCCAGCAGATCTTTTTTAGGCTCTTTGAGGAATGCTCGTCTTAATACATCTGCAATATGAAGTTCCTTGGCTGGCCAACAGGTGACCTTAAGGCTCTATCTTTGCAGCCTAAGCAGCATCCTCTGCAGCCTCATAGGATGGTTTTGAATGAAGTGACACTCTGAGGTCATCAGTGCTGGCCGCAGGGCTCCTGTCTGTCAGAGCATCAAGCCTTACTGGCTCTGTCACTGTGAAATAAAGCTCCTTATGTGGCAGCAACACGCCCTCAACTCCTCCTGCCGCTGCATTTGTTCCTTTCCACATTTCTTTTTTGATTGTTCTTGCACATTAAAACATTTCTGAACATCATTGATTACATAACAAAATAAATAAACAGTCTGAAACAGCAAAATGTGCGTACATTTCAGAAGACAGTGTCAGACAAAAGGAAGACAAGGAAAGACAGGAGGCACTCATTAAAAGTTGAAATTATCTGACAGTAGGCCAATGCATTGTTGTCTAATTTTAGCTCCTGGGGATCAGGATCTTTTGAGGTGTTTACACCCATAACTCAGTCTGTCCTCATCTGTCAGGGTTCAGCCTGCAATGTGTGAATGTGTCCTTGGAGTACTCTAGTGGGTGTGTCTAGTGTGTATCCAAGGCTGCTCAGATGAGGAGAGGCCCTGCCTTTTCTGATTTGCTGTTTTAACTGTTGTGATTATATTCATACATTGCGATGCACTTGGCCAGTCTACATGTTGGCTTCACAATCCTTCTTTTATGTAACAGTGACTTTTACACTGTCGTCTGTAGTATTTCTGCAATATTCCTATTGTTACTGTGAATTTGTATGTAATGTACACAGTGGAAACTGTGACAATGCATTTATTTTATTGTAGACAGCCTATAAATGAAAATAATGAGATTAGCCACATACCACATCATAATGTAATGTGACCACATACGTTAAAATAACGACATTTGACCACATATAATACAATGCCGTCATGTGACCACATATGAAACAATGAAGTCATATTATACCATAACATCATGTGACCTGTTGTGGGAATTCTATTTCAAATTCCTCAGAAAAAAATGGAAAAAATGCAGGCGTAGCCAGAGAATATTGTGATTTATTGTGGCAGCCTCCAAAGATGCAAACAATGAGACCATTTACAAAACGTGCAAAAATGGAAAAACACAGCAAGACAAAATACTCTATGTACACAATTTTAAGAGTGCTACAGAGTTCCTCAACAACTCCTCAATAACAATCTCTCTATACAGATATAGTTCAAAACACAGTCCAAGAATGCAACAGGTGTTAGCTCCTCTGAAACCCAGCCAAGACGGACTTCCTCCTGGGCCTGCAGTCGCCCTGTTTGAACAAATGCCCTTCCCACTAGGCTTAATTACATAGATAAATTAAATTATGATGTTTCCCTACAGAATAGAGTCATTTCAGTTTCTTACATCAAAATATATTTGACTAAAAGATTATCTACATTTTTACAAACATTTTCTTTAAACCCAAAACAAGGTATTGGTGGTAAAAAACAAACAAACAAACAAAATAATAATTATAATAATACAGTCCATGTGTTCATGAAAGCATGCAAGAACTTATTATTGAACAGGGCAAAATGTTACACCCCTGTTTTGCCAACCTGACTCATTAACACGGCGGGGTGAATGCAACACACTACAACAACTGGTTAGTGACTGCTAAATTCATGTGAATGTATGCATAAACAAAGGTAGAACCACCAAGTGTGCACCCTTGGTTGCGCCACTGAAATGTGAAAGGAAAAAGAGATAATAGTGAGGCTGAATATTTACTCCACGAGACTGGGAGGGGAGCAGGGAATGCATGGTGTGTGTTTGTGTAAGTGTGTGGGTGTGTGCACTACAAGCGGTCAGTGGCAGAGCCTCTCCATCACATGAACACATAACATACTATGATGTCATGTGACCATGTGCTATAAAATGATGTCATGTGACAACATACTGTGACGTCATGTGACCACTAACTATAAAATGACATTCTGTGTGACCACATAATGTGACGTCATGTGACCATGTACTATAAAATGTCATGTAAGCACATTCTACACTATAATGTCAAGTGAACACATACTATACTACGACGTCATATGACCACATACTATACTATGAAATCATACTTTACTGTAATGTCTACGACCACGCACACTGATTGCCATTTTCAATAACATGTTTGACTGCGTTATGGCTACAAAACAAAACAAAACAAAAAAAAAACAACCTACAACAACCTACAACCTACAAATAGCCCTTACACAGCCTGGAGGTGTGTTTGGGGTCATTGTCCTGTTGAAAAATAAACAATGGTCCAACTAAACGCAAACCGGATGGGATGCCATGGGGCTGCAGGATGCTGCATGGTAGCCATGCTGGTTCAGTGTGCCTTCAATTTTGAATAAATCTCCAACAGTGTCACCAGTAACACACCCCCACACCATTACACCTCCTCCTCCATACTTCACGGTGGGAACCATGCATGTAGAGACCATCCGTTCACCTTTTCTGTGTTGCACAAAGACATGACGGGTGGAACCAAAGATCTCAAATTCAGACTCATCAGACCAAAGCACAGATTTCCACTTTGTTTGGGCCAAGAAACACAAGGAATGGACATTCCTTCTTGTTTTCGTGCTTCTGCTTGTTGCTTTTCCTTAGTAGTGGTTTCTTAGCAGCTATTTGACCATAAAGGCCTGATTGGCGCAGTCTCCTCTGCACAGTTGATGTAGAGATGTGTCTGCCACTAGAACTCTGTGTGGCATTTATCTGGGCTCTAATCTGAGGTGCTCTTCCTTTCCTGGGGCGGTCCTCATGTGAGCCAGTTTTGTCATAGCACTTGACGGTTTTTTCGGGGATATTCAGGTGGTGCACACCTACAAATATCTAGGGGTCCTCATGGATGACAAGCTGGACTGGTGCCACACCGATGCCCTCAACAGGAACGGGCAGAGCTGTCTGTTCTTCCTGTGGGCACTGAGGTCCTTTGATGTGTGTGTAGAGATGATCACCATGTTCTATCACATGGTGGTGGTCAGTGCACTCTTCTTTTCTGCAGTGTGCTGGGGAGGCAGCCTTATAGACAAAAACACCAAGCGATTGGACAAACTGGTCAAAAAAGCAGGCTCAGTGCTGGGCAGGAGACTGGAACCGCTAAGATCTGTGGTGGAGAGCGGCACACTGAACAAACTGAAAGCTATAATGGACAATGGCAGACACCTTCTCCACAGCCTCCTGGAGCAACAGAGGAGCAGTTGCAGCAGTTGACTCCTCTCACTGCGCTGCAGAACTGAACAATTCAGGAGATCCTTTGTCCCTACAGCAATAAAATCCTGAATTCAGTCACACACTCACTCACACACACATCACACATCCCCTCTGCCACAACTGGACTGAAAGATTGAGTGGGCAATTTTAATGTGAACTTTGTATTTTGCTATTTTGCACTTATTTTATAATTTTTTTTTTTTTGACTTATTTTATCCTGTGTCTATCTCAATACCTCTTGTCTTGAATGGGCTACTGGATATTTGTATTTCCCTTCGGGGATGAATAAAGTTTTATCTATCTATATCTATCTAAATAAATAAAAATGAGGGTTTGTGTCTTGTTTAGTGAGATGAAGGTCCAAAAGACAAATTGAACAAAAAAAGGATAGTTCAAGTCATCTGTCCAGTAGAATAATAAATTAAGGAAATGTGGACCTTGATGATACTGAAAGATTAGATGCAGCTCTCTCCATGGAAAAAGTCTCTAGGAAGCCATAGCCATAAGCTGATCTACATCTTTCCAGTTCATTGCTATCAGTGTTTTGTTTGGACCAGGCTCCCTCATCAGTATAATTCAATAGGCACATTGCTGGAGCACAGTGAACAGTATTGCCAGTGATTTTTCAGAAGAGGTATGTAATATTTTCCCAAAAGTTTTCACTTTAGTGCAAGCCCATACCATATGGTAAAAGGTAGCTTTATCTTGTTTGCAGTGCGGTAAGAGTCAGGTATGCCCATCCCATGCAATCGAACAGGGGTAAAATATGTTTCTATGTACAAAATTATAATTGATCATTTTATCCTTCACTAGATACTTTATTACCTGTTTTCCAGATATGGTCCCATTCTTCAACTTCCCAGGAAATACCTATCAATTTCTTTGAACTATGTTCCATTTTTTTCTTTATGATTTCCTGATTTGTTTATCAATTTGTATAGTTTTAATGCAATTTTATCACTCTATTTTGCCATTAATTTTAGTTTAAACTCTGTCTCTGTGTGCTTGGGTATGATTACAGCTTCCCCTAAATACAGTATCTGGTCAATTGTGATGTTTCTGCATATATTTTTAAAAAGGTTTTATTTTCTGCCATGCAGATTTCTCACATTGTAATGTTTTAATAACTTTTTTATCTGGACAATTTCAAGACTTTATTGACTGTGGTGTGAGTTTCCTGTCATCAAAAAGGGCAGTACTGATTATTGGTTGCTGATGCTTCCTATTGGATTCCATGTTAAAATGGTGGTGGTGGTGGTTGGGGGAAAATAGAAAATTAAACCACCAGCCAGTGTCTGGTGGGATAAAAAAAAAAAAATCGACTTGCTCCTGCAGTTAATTTCCTACATTTGGTGGGTAGCCTAGCCAGTGGGTCACTAACTAAGGAGTTGTTTAGATGGATTAGCAGGTCCTTCATTTAGGTCAAACCTGTCTCATCACTGAGTGATTTCATGTGGACAGTCTATTGTCCTGTATGTCTGACCAGAATCTCTCTGTCTGTCCCACAGTATTTCAGCAGCAAGCGGTTCACAGCCCTCTGGAGCAGCAGAAGAAGCAGGGAGGAGGAGGAGGAGGGCCCATCGCCTGTCAGAATTGTGGGAAACCCTGCAAGGGCGAGGCGCTCCGGGTCCAGAACAAACACTTCCACATCAAGTGCTTCGTATGTAAAGGTACCAAACACCGGGGTGTGACCTATGACCCCTGCAGCTCTTTCTGTCTGACAAACACAGAATCGGAGAGTTGGATTTTGGTTGTAATAGGCAAAATAGACTATAAATGTCAGTGCTTTTTGTGGTGCTTTTGTTTTCTACCATGAGCATGTGTGCAAAAGTGAAAAACGTCATATAGGCCCTTCTAATTTGGGTTTTATAAAATACATTAACATGGCTGTCAATATAGAAAATCTGCTAAGGTGTCTTTTTTGTAGGAGAGAAAACAATGGAAGTAAAGTAACACACTAATACCTTTTTGGAAAACTGTACTATACTATGAGATTTTTTTTTGTTAATTGCAAAATCTGAGCAGATTCACTTGATTTACTTCACAAATGTGAAAAAGTTGATTGCCAAATTCACAAAAGGTCAGCTTAAAAAACAACAAGAAAATCACAAGAAAAAACACATAAATAAACCAATAAATAAGCAAAATTAAGAAAATTTACTGCAAAATTATCCCAACATTTTTTAAATAAAACAAAAAACTATTAAATAAATTAACTATAAAATCACCAGAAAAGTGCAGAAAAAAGTAAAAAACAAAAATAAAACAAACAGAAAACAAAAACGTAAAATTACCTAAAAAATCCCCCAAAAATAGGAAATGAAAAGAAATAAAGCAAACCGTATTCAGGGGGCTAAATAAAAGCTTTAAGCCCTCCAATGTGCCCAAGTATTAAAACACACTAATATAGACCTCTTGAAGTACAAAAAATACAAACACGGATGTTTTCAAGGTGAACAAATACCAGTAGGGGATTTTTAGAAGTAGGATAGATATGGAACTGTTTTGGAGAAGTTACAAATATCGAGCTTTGAAAAATACATGCATCCTGGAAGAAATCCACCATCAGTTCCCTCTGAGAAGAAGCCAGTATTGTTTCTAGTACTGTCATTGATATTTAGGTGTGTTCTGACTTAACATGTGAGTGTACTTGTGGCTTGGGGCGGGTGTCACATTTTTTGCATGTGATTATACTCTGTGTGTGTGTGTGTGTGTGTGTGTGTGTATATGTGTGTGTATGTGTGTGTGTGCTCCTCCCAGCCCAGTCTCTCAACACAGAGAGTGTGTTGTTATCAACACACTCTCTGGTTGCTG
>OMLB01000759.1:0-16168 GCA_900302555.1 Myripristis jacobus
GTGTGTGCTCTCTAGTTTCTCAATCTTGGACGTGCATATTCATTTTAACACTGCTCTTTTGGTGGAAATATGCATCTCATGTTTTCAAGAGGCCGCAGTTAATTGACGACATCCCTCCTTGCGTCACTCACGACACCACAAGCTGAAGTGTGGTGAGTGTGAGTGTGTGTGAAAATGACAGCCAGTGTTCTGGTGAAGAGTGGGAGGGTGGCAAGTGCTTTTCATAGTTATGTGAAATGAATCCGTGTTCTGATGAGTGCATCACAGCTTGGCCGATAAGCCAGCAGCATGTGTTGAGGGCTCCGATCTGTATGGGAACCGGAGCTAACTAAAGAAACGATTGGCTACATAACATCTCTTCATTTTATGCAATTCATTTGGCTGCCAGTTCTACAGTTACTCTCAAATGGTATCTTAAGCCACAGGGAGGATGATTGTGTGTGTGTGTGTGTGTGTGTGTGTGTAGGTTATATTTTTAATTTTCAAACATGGTTTCTGTTTTGCTTTTATTTATTTAGATGGAGCACTGTAGTTTAGGATAAATGGTAACACTTTACAATAAGAGTACAACAATTAACGTTAGTTAATGCCGTAATAAACATTAAGTGACAGGTAATAAACATTAAGTAACGGTTAACTAACCGTTAACTAATGTTTCCAGGAATCATTTACTAATGCTGTTTATGCTAAGGTATTAGTTAATGATTATAATGGCATTTACTAATGTTAACAATATCTACAATAACCCTTAAATAACATATAAATTAACAGTTAATTAACCGTTAATTAACTAACGTAAACTAACGTTAATTGTTGTACTGTTATGGTAAAGTGTTACCAGATAAATAAGTCTAAGAACTTGTTTTACTTGAAAAACTTGAGGATCACCATAATGTTATTGTAAAGATGTTTTTTTTCTGTACACAGTAAAAAATATTCAAACTTTAGGAAATAAATCTACATGGATGTATGTTGTATGTGTATACATGTGATTAATACTTTAATGTGTGCGCATAAATGTATCTACATATCTCTATTTTCCAGGGGAATCTCACACATCGCTCCTGAATTCTCCGGGGCCTCATAAGCCCTCCCTTGCCAAAACATGACTCCCCCTCTCTGTTACATCTGTGGCCCCTGATAACATGAACATATTAACCAGTCACTGTCTGACATTTAGCCTCATTCAAAGCCCGGGGTCACAGGCAAAAATCAATACACTGTGCTTTGTCTCAGTGACTATCTCAACAAACAGAGGCTTCTCATTAGTTAGGGACAGTGCTGACGATCCCACAATGCTGTTTCCTGGCCTGGGCATTAATGAAATAACTGTGTGTGCTCTCTGCCCATGTTTTGTTAGATGATACTTTGCAGACTGAAGGCTAAGAACCTGCCTGTTGTCTGACAAATGTCCAACACAGCGGTCTAGTATTTCATGCTCACCTGTGAGATATCACTTTGGCATTTGAGGCGCTCATATTCACAAAAGCTCTCTTTTGGGAAAATCTTGTGTTTACAGGGATGTTGTAGCCCTAGATGTGGCCAGATGGCAAGCATCACGCTCTTACTTCCTGTAGGCACTCAGGGGTGACCGTTTGGCAGTCTGCGCCGTTCGCTTAAACATGGGAATCGCTCTCATTCCCCCACGCAGGAATGTTCACCTGAACTCCCCTGCTCCGCTTTGTGTCTATCAGGCCTTTGATGTGGGCCATGACGGGTCACCTCCTCCACGTCTCAGGCCTGACCTGGAGGGGCTGCTCTGCGGGGGCATGCTGAATGGCTTCCCCTGTCTACGGTTCCTCCATGGGGGGAAAAACACACACCCACTACAACAAGCTCTCTTGTTGCTGGTCTGTGTGAAGGCATTCCCACCTGTGACTGGGACTGCGAGACGGGCGGAGGGATGTGTGAAATATCAGTCTGGGAGGGCTGGAGGCTGGGCAGCAGCTCGGAGAGACAGAGGGAGCAGGCCAGCTGTAGATCTAATATCACCTATGGGCCTGCCGGCTGGGGAAAGCCTGCCTAATATGATACACATGTGCTACATCCTGTCTGGGCCACTGCCTGGCTGTTTGGCAGAGAGTACAGGCAGGGAGGGAGGAGAGCGCTGAAGTCAGTGTGCGTGTGTGTGTCTGTGTGTGTGTGTGCATGCATAATGTGCATGTGTGAGGACAGCTGGAGAGTGCTCTTGCCATGTAATGATCCTCCAGTCCTGAGTGTTCAGGGTGTTAGCTGCATGTCAGACTGTTAGCTCTCTCTGATTAACAGGTCAGCACTCATACAGCGATGACAAATGACAAAGAACTGAGGCGCCATTGTGTGAACGCCAAGGCATTGCCCGTGCATGTGCGGCTTTTTTTTCCCTGCACGTTTAGCATGCAGGGGAAGTCAGGATATGGAGGTAAAAACCTGTGAAGTAATGTTTTTTGGGGGCTAACTCAGGAAGTGCGTGTATTTTGCAATTGTCAACCAACCTGTCAGCAGAAAGACTTTGTGTACAAGTCAGGGGTGTTGGAATGTGTGTGAGAAGAAATGCCCCACCGTTAACATTCACTTTATCTCTAATTAACTCTCCAGTGGGTTACTGATTGACCCCGCTACACCTGGGCGGATATGCCAGAGCTTTTAGCAAGCCTGTCAAGGGAGAGGAGCTCTTTTGATTTAAATCCACCTTGAGTCTCCAACTTAACCGCAGGGTAAAGGAGTGGAGAATGCAACCCCGGCTGACACCGGTGAGCTCAGATTATTCCGGAAGTGGAGCAGGGTGGAGAGCACATTAGCGTATCCTTAGAGTCTTACTTGATAATACCGCTCTGACTACCTGGGATTCAGTCCGTATCCCTCCTCCCACGACCAAAATTAACAATGCTTTGATGGCTTAAAATTAATTACCAATTTACTGAGTCCATAACTTTATCTTCAACTCCTTCTTAAGCTGTGTGTTGATAGCTGGTGCCAATTTAGGGTGATCATCAACCAATTTAAGCGTTAATTGGGACATGGCACAGAGCCAATTAGGAAGATAAGGTGCTAGAGAAAGTCAGGCTTGGATAATAAATCCTGGAATAAAACCCAGCGATACTTAAAGGAACTTGCAGTTAATGCTGGTAATTAGCGAGTTGTTTTTTTTTGCTGACGTCTACCAGCCTTATGCGATATCTATACTTGAAATATTTAAAGGATCACGGGAGCATTGTGTTGCGGTGCCAGAGGCCCAGCGAGGGCTTTGGGGAGCCACACGGCTGGCTTGTGTTGGAGGAGAGGTTAAGGAGAGAAGTCAGCGCCTCCCCGGGTGCTGCTGACTGGCTCAATCGAATTATCGTATCAACAAATCTCCCATCAGGGGCCCCGCGGCTGACACTCCCCGAAAGGCACCAGACGGGGACAACAAATTTCTAGCAGCAGGGCGTTGCTAAGAGAAGAGCTGAGGCACCTGTAAAGGTCTCCTCGCCTGCCCACGGAGAGGGCACTCCCGCTGGGCACCACACTACTCTTTGGCCCCTGGTCAGCCATGGAGCCCTGGAGCGCGGAAGCAGGGGTCATAGTTACTGCTACTCACAATGGGCTGGAGACACAATAGAGGCACTATATCACCAAGACTGTCAATAAATTTAAAAGCAACCCACGAACAATTAGCTGAAAGGGCAGTGAGGTTTCATGGCCACAGGCCTCAGCTCTGCAGGCTCAGGGAGACAAACTGTCCACCCACGTGCAACTGGCAGCTGGCGATTCTGCCAAAAGAATAGCGTCAGAGACTCCCGGGGATCACCGCCTGACCTCTAAGTGTGTCCCCCAAAAATAAACCACATGCTGGGCTGTTCCTCCAGTCATAGGATGGTTTATGACTCCTTGAATGTGGGAAATGTCCCCCAATGGTTTCTCTTTGTGGACATATAGAATAACATAGTTTGTTCTCTCCAGCATCCCACAATACCGCTCCATAGTTTATATTGTTGGCAATATGAACCAGCCAGCTGTTTTCCTTGATTTTTTTTATGATGTTGCTGCCAAATATTTACTTTGTGTGATAATACAAACCAAGCCTAGCTGTTTGTGCCGATAATTCCTGGTGACAACTTTTGAATATTGGCTTTCTCAACAAACTCCACCATTATGCTCTTTTAGTTTAGCTAAATCAGGCTAAAGTGAGTCATCAGTGAATCGCGGATAGTATAATGTCTTTCTTGATTTGATTTTTGTTAGATAATTTAAAAAAGGCTTTGTTTGCATCTTCCATGTAGCTCTAAAATCATCCAACATGAAAAACAAATGCCATCTTTGATTTGGGCGAGAGGGTATGAAGTCCATCTGTTCACAATACCCTAACAAGAACAAAATGCCCTTTAGGGCAGTCAGAGTTTGCCTGCCTTCCACGACCAGAACAATTGTGGGGCTCTAATCTTACTTCTGAAGTGTCCCACTTTGATGGAATCACTTAAATAGGTTGGCAAGCGATAAACAGTTCGCGACATGATGACAGATCAAGTTCGTCTTTTAATTTTGGCCGCAGAAAGTTTTGAAACCACATTTCTAAAGATGTGAACTAGATGTTGATACATCAAAAAAACACAGGTTTTGTTCATTAGCAGAAGGTTTCAGGGGAAACATATGCAGGGGAAAAAGAAGAGATGACTCAATGGCATCATATTTGTGAAATTAAATGAAAGAATAAATCTTAAAAGCTAGCAGCTAAATTCAAGTCAAGTACTCATGGTGGGGGATAAGCTAAGTATGAACATATTGTGCCTTTAGAGAAAGTTTAAGAAAGACTCCTGCCAGAAATGAGCACAACCTCTTAGCATTCCCCCCATCCGGCCCATCTATAAATCATTCCTCCGGCCACCGTTGCTTGCCAATGCTGCCCAGCTCGCCCCATTGGTCTGCAGCCAAGCCTGTGTCCGGACAGGGCCCTGACCCGTGAACCTTGGCCGGAGCCCCTGGGCCAATGGGGCGAGGCCGTCAGAGCTGCGACCCCGGCAGCTAGGGCTACCTGCTGCTCTGGCATAATGCAATTGGACACAGCCTTCAGAATGATGGAGCACATGGAATTCTCCACGCTGACCAGTCCAATGGCCACTGACCACTGCAGCCAGCGCTGGCCACAGCCCCTCCAGAATGCAAGAAAATGGCCCTTTTGATATTATGTCACAGATGCCTTTTTTGTGTCTTTTTTGCTTCACTATCCATATTGTGTTTTAAAGTTTTTTTGGGGTGCAGCAGTTTATGCCCTTTTCAAGGGAGCATAATAAAGGAAGTGGGCTCTCTGCTTTGCAAGCTGTCTCTGCTGCATTGTGTTTGTCAAAGAAATGAGAACAGTCCTGTTTTCAAGCCACACACAAGGTTATACAAAGTGATATAAACAACTGATAATAATCTTAAGACTGGGTAGATGAGCCACTTATTTAGTTTACTGAAACTTTGCTGTAAGAGATGGGCTTGTCATGACTTCATTTACGTATAATGCAGACCTTTTGTGTTTGCTGCAAGTCTTATCAACCTGCTCACCTAGGCATGTCAGGTAATAGGTAAAACTCAGGTTCCTGCTGATATTTCCTCCCTGTGTCTCCACCTCTGTTTTGTTAATGGCATGGGGTTCACACTGGCAGCATAATTACTAACATTAGACTAAACTAAGAATGCCTCTGCAGGATGCTAACCCCATGTGGCCCAAACCCCTGTGTGCCTATCAAGAGGAAAGGTGCGCCAGTGATCCCCTGCCTGGCTCTATCTAACACTGAAGGTGTGCCAGGGATTCAGTGTACTCATGCAGATGTCCACCCTGCCTCCAACACACCTGAGGGACCCCCTCTGAGTCAACACAATTAGCATCCTCCATGCCCCGCAGAGTTAAACTCTCAGTGCAAACAAATGCACCCGACTGACAGGGAGCTTAGGCAAATGACTTGTTTGGGGAGCGGGCTGAGTCTCTCCAGGCTTACACGAGGCAGAGTGAATTTCCGCCGGGACCGTTTGCATTACAGAACTGTGTGAGAAAGAAAAGCACATGGATAGAGCTTGCCTGAATTGAAACAGGATATCTTGTTGAGAACAGGATTTAGACTTTCATAGTCGATAGGTTGTTACACCCCAGGTCAGTTGGTAGATAATGTTTAGAGCGAGGTATAATGTGTTGGAAATATAATGCAGTATAGCACATGCCAGCACAAAGGCTTAAGTAACAGCTGCAATGATATGAGGTGTTTTTTATGGGTAGGTTTTGTTGAAGTCTTCGCTTACAGAGCTAAAGCACCAATGTGACTATAAACATAATCATTTTAGGTGGTCATCACCCTCTCATCCATAAATACACATCAAGTTTTTAACAAGCCTGTTGCATCTTGATAATATTGTGATCATACTGTTCAAACACCTTATTGATACAGACACACTGCTGTCATGATCATGGGATCCCGCCTGAATCAAACAGATTCAAGCTTGTTTAATAAGTTCCAGATGGATGGAGTTTGACACATGGGGTAATAGTAGGTGCCAATCATCAGAAAGTCATTTTGGCATATTTTTTCAATGGAAACTTGTTTGATACTATGTAAAGTTCCCTGATGCAAGAAATATTGTCCATTTACAACTCTAACCAGGTCAAAAACAATACTAAAAATTATTTGAAGTTACTATTTGAAATTCCGATTTCCTGTTCCTAAGGTTGTAATAATTACTGAGAATAGAAATTTTAAAACCATCTCAGGAATATTCAGATCAAAATACAAATCCATCAGAAACCCCCATTGAGCTCCCAGGATTTATTTGGTGATTTCAGTTTTAGGAAGGTATTTTGAGCACATTTTAAAGGATATGTTTCTTCTTCTTCTTCTTCTTAGTAGTTGTAGCAGCAGCAGCAGCAGTAGTAGCAGTAGAATTGTAATTATCGTTATTGTTATTTACAATTCCCATTCCCAACAAATCAGAAACTTGTTTATCTCATCAGACATCAAACTGTTTACATATATATCTATCTTAGTTTCTTACTATCAGCATAAACTGATACTGTGTATTGCTCATGTTTTTGTTATTATATGTTATGTTATTTTTTCCTCACAAATCTCTCACTGGGATTGTAATAAAGACAGAGACCACCTATTTCGAAATAAAATATATTTATGCAAAAAATCTGACTATTTTTTATTCTGCCTGCTTTTGTGAACTTAATTAAATTAAACGAGTCCTGCCTGACAAAAAAATGTGGAATCTAATAGAGCCCATGGTTTGGCTTTACTCTGAAATTAGCTATTGTGTTATCCTTCAAAAACCCCAGGGTTGTCTTCAAAGCATATTCGATATGGGCCAGTAGAACCCATTACTCATTTCTGGACAAGCTTAGGCATGGGGCCCTGACACTTTGAAAGGGGCTGCAGGCTTGCTACAATGTCCCCTATATGTCCACCACTATGGGCAGGGGAGTCCAAGCTGCACAGAGGGAGTGAGACAGCGAAGTGGGCGTGGTATTATGTCCTAATGGCCCAAGCTGGAGAGGGACGACCGATGGCAGCATCTGCCTGCTTTGTCAATGGAGGAGAATTTAATGGCGGGATCGGGCACCAAACATTTGGCAGGATGAGATGAGCATGGAGATGGATGGTCCAGAGGTCACAGGCTTCTTCTGGCCAACGGGTCCAGCATCTTATCTCTGACCCCCACCGGCCAATCGATTGGTTGTGGGGCATTAGTCATCAGCTAAACCTAGGTCACTGCTTTCTTCCTCAGCCCGGGCCCACAGGCAAAACATTGTCAACCTTCATGTATGTGCCACTATATGGAGATGGATGAACGTTCAAGCAAGTATGTTGCCAGTGGCAGAGCTACATCAGATAAGTTAAAAAGGTTAGAGTGGGTCTGTTTGTTATGTCGATTTCAAACTAAATCAGTCTTCAGATATTAAAGGATGCTTAGGTCATGATGATTCATAAGATTCTTTCTTGATTCTCGCATCAGCTTTGTTGATAAGCTGTTATTCCTTTGGTGTTTTGCACTTCCTACAACATACGGCTGTAATAAAGGCCCTCTGTGTAGACTGGGGCCTCTTCTATTTCTGCTACCTTTTATATTGACTACAAACAATTACTACAAATGGTTTTTGGTGTTTGGTTTTTGTTCCTGAAACATGAAATGAAGTACTTCCTGTATAACAGAGAGATCCCATCAAAGATGTCAGAATAGTGATGGTGAAAGATTTCATAAACTGGGTAAATTACTGTTGTGATATATCAATCAGTGATAGAGACCAGATATTTATTTATTTTAAAAAATGTTATTACTATCAGCATTTTTCCTTAATTATGTACTGAAATATTTCCCAGCACTTGGTTTTGAATAATTGTTACAGCTTTATAGTAGTGTTCAATGTCTAAACAAGCCTGGAAATGTTTACTGGCGAGGTCACAGCATTTGAGATGAGTGATGGGGGGGCCCGAGCAGAAACCAGGCACTGCGTGGCTCGAGGGGCTGCAGACAGAAGTCATGATGCCCTGCAGGGTAGCCATTAGGGCACAAGACGAGGGGAGCCAAGAGGATGTCTGCACTCCAGGGATCTAATCCGGAACCATGGGCTCCCCTTTGGGAACAAACCAGTTTCCTGGTTCCTGAGCTCCTGGGATTTCTGGCAGGTGCTTTAGTCAACCAGGAACACAATTAACTATCCCCACGGTTTGGCTACTTTTGTGGCTGACTTAAGCCTGTAGGAGCATTAACTCTTGCCACATTAGCTTGAATGGAAAAGTCAGCGGGGGCGCCTTTTTCGGCTTGGTTAACTTTATTGTTTCATTTTTTTGTTAAAACATTCGGAACATCTGAAATCCGGATTTAGTCTGTGAGATCTTTTCATGCAATGTCAACAAAAAAAATGTCTGAAACAAAAGGAGCTTCAGAAACTCTGCATGTGCCCTGACTGCTGACAAATTATTTAGGCAGCACAGTCATTAAGTCAGTCAGTCACTGCAAATGCTGGACACACTTGATTCTACAAGGACATATCAGTCTTTCTCTCAAGGGCCATCCTGTTTGACTTCAGCCAACCACATAGTTGACTTATTCTCATCATTGGCCTCTTTGCCTCTGAGTTCTTTGGTTTACAGGCTTCTGTTCAGGGCTCTCTTAGCAGACTCTTTACTATCTTAGTCTTGGAATCGGGCCTCCCATTATTGGAAACCTTTGAGCTTCAGTATGAGAGTGAAATTAATTGTGTGTTAAGCAGAGTGGAATTAACGGCTTCTGCTGAAATCTGTGGCCAGGGCTGGCTTAGCCCTTCGCCAATCCCCCTGATCCTGCTTGTTACAGGAGTTTGGCCATTGTAGATGGTGAGATGATTGTGTGGTTTCAGCCTCTTGTCTCTGCCTCTTTTGTCTTTTGGGTAGCACAGGGATCTCTCCTTTTGTCTGTCTCCTCGTTCCATTCACGCAGTATCACAGCTGGCCCCTTAATTCACTCAGGACACTAGGTGACCCCACTACCCTGCGAGGCTACTGTAAACAGACACACACACACACACACACATACACACCAAAGAAGGCACATTTAAACATGCCCAACAAAAATACATGCTGTACAGAAACTAACTGTAGGCATCCAAATTTCTTTAATTATGTGATGTGTTTTCCATGGGCCTTAGCAAATCTCACAACCAAAGTGAAATTCTTTGACTTTTACATGCTTGACTTTAGGGTAGAAACATATGTCCTCCAAGATTATTTATGATGAAAATAACACACGTCCCCAGGAAAGACTGTGAATTTGGCAAGAACTGAGCAGGTTGGCGTTTATTTATTGTGCTTTCCTCCCCACACATCCATTATCCAGTTGGCAACCGAAATTTCAAGAAAAATGTCTGAGTCAGGTTTACCACTGCAGCGGGTCCTCCCTGGGAATCCCCAGCATGTGTTGTCTAGCCATCTGCCCGTTCCAAAGATGCCGACTCATTGAACTCCACAAATAGAGCTAATATACGGCCAAACAATTACCCTAAACAGCTTGGTAATGACTTTATGGTGTCTAGAATGACAGCTTGCAAAATAAAACTACAGGATCCCCACAAAAACCTTACATGGCTGTAAATATGTATTAACCAGAAAATGGGCCTTGTGTGGGATCATTTAGAAGAAACAAAGACTAGCTCTTAGACAAAGAGGCAAGATGCAGTGAAAAAGAGGGGATTCTACTTAGCTAATGAGTTGCCCCATAGAGATGTAAAGAGGTGGGTCTTTAGGAAGAGCGACTGCCCCGCTGGTTGGGTCTGATGGACTGTAAAGTGTGGAGGTCCAAGCCACTGTGCCCACTGTCCATTCAAGCCATGCTAATTCACACAGGACGCCAGTTATGTCTCGGGGATTTTATTGTGTTTGGTGGAAGGGACAAAGTCATTATGGAGGGAAGCTCTCCGATCAACTGAAGAGGAGAAAGAGGCTTTGTTAAGTGTTCCCTCCTTTGGAATATCAAAGAGAACGACCCTCTTCCAACCACAAATTAAAAAAAAAAATCTAACAGGGACGATGGAGGACCAGCCAATTCACCTCAGGGTCCTTCAGTCACAAGGGCCATCTCAGCCAGTCCCTACTTCTACCTCATGAGCAGAAGTGGCCAACCATTAAGAGAAACTGACGGAGAAACCCTCGTGTCAAATGAACCTCACGAGGGGACTGACATGACAATACACAGACGAGTCTTGTTCTTTTTGTAAGTTTCACAAGTTGTTTGAGTTTAAACAAAGGAGTTCTTAGAAATAAAAAGTTTTATTCTCAGTGATGCAATTTCAGCAGTTGGGAAAGCAATGAAAATGCAAGATGAGGGCAACAGTTATAAACTGCAGAAAAATCCTTTTCAATGAAGCGCCACTAGCAACCTGCTTTACTTGCTGTAATATAACTATCTATCAGTACCTGAAAACGTTACATCTGTATCTAAAAAACAATATGTAAAGCGTTGTCAGAAGCGCTTGAACAGTCACTCCTGTGTGCCAAACTCAGGCTTGGCTCCTCATTATCACATCTAAATAGTTGAATTGGGGGGATATCAGTGTGTTTTGTGTTGGGGAAGGTGGGGGCTTGGAGATTATACCACCGATTGAAATGTAAAACAGCTATTGCAATTACCCATAACCTCAGCGCGAACCTCGCCTGAAACAATGCAACTAGTTTCAAAGGCTGAGAGGAAGGCGCATCCCTGAGAGGCAAGGCTTGATAACAAGAAGGCATCATTAAAGGTAAAGGAAGGGAAAAGGAGATCTTTAATCTTGCCTACAGTGATATGGTCAACAGAGGAGCCCCCTCAGTCAAACACCTTGTGAAGCCTCCTTTGGTGGATAGTGAAATTTATTTAAGAAAAAAACCAAAAGCTTGGTCGGGATGACTTTTTTGTGTTATGATTCACCCATTTCAATATGAAAGTGTCAAGTAAGACTTATGAAGTAGATGATTTAAGGCGTATTTCTTGGACTGCGAAGTGTTTAATTTAATACGAAAGAGTTCTTCGGCTGACAAAGCTCTGTACAAAATACTTCGGCTAATTAGACTGGGAAACAAACCAAACCAAAGGTATACCGCTTGATGTATCTTTATGGTTTGCATTACAACTATTCTTAGTACAAACCTGTTCAGTTGATGGGGGTGTCAGCTGGCTTTGCCTTTTGTTGTTACTGATTTTGCTAAAGCCTGCATTGCTGTATTGGTGGATTGTTGGTGGATTACTCCTCCCTGACCCACCATGTGCTGCTGTTTCATACAGCTATGAAAGGTCTGCTCAGCCTTGGACTGAGCTGGGTTTAAGCGGGCTACTGGCTGATATTTGTATGCTAATGTTTCCAATAGAATCCAGTGCAGAGAACAGATATGGGATCAGGACAACTGCTACCTTTAAAAAAGGCCTTGTGTCCCTTTTATATTGGGAGGTCTCTTGGCTGTTGGGATTAGCGAGGTGCACTGTTTCAGTCTGATTGTGTGTTGGAGGGACATGGAGGTGGGGGTTGAAACACACACTGCCCGCACACACTTAGGACACACCTAATCTTGTCCCCCTTGATTCCCCCAAATGGATAGGTTTCTCTCAGTGTTTTGATGTTCACTGTTCTCCCCTTAATTCCAGCCTTTAATCACTCTGTGTGTCAGCACAGGGACCTTAGCTTGCCCTCAACCCACTTGAGAACGACCTCGATCCCTCATCAAATCTGCCGGGCCAGGCAGCCCCAGCACGAAGGACAGATGTGGGACGTGAGCCAAGCTGCTCCTCGGGGTGTTTGCCATCTCCATCCTCTCCGTCAACACTCTGCTTTCTCTGCCACTCTATCACACTCACAATAAGAGGCAGAGCTCTTTTGTCTAAGACGAGTTTAGATGGAGACCGCAAACTCTGTCCAACACGGATTGGGGTTGGAAAATGTCAAAGGGGGTCGTTTGATGTTTGGCCAGCTTCTGGCGTTTGAGCTCTTAGGGCCTGACTGTTTGGTCCTTGAGTCGTTATGGCTTTACAGGAATTCTTTAGATTGGGTCTATTTGCATGGATTTGCATACTCTCCTGAAGGAGAGTTTTTCAAAAGAAGTGTTTTGGGGCTATTTACATTTTGGAGTGAATTGCTCAGCCTGTTGATCACTGGAAGAATTATGGTCAGCAGCTTTGTGGCTGTAGCTTCAGAAGTTAGACCAAGGTTCTCTTACATGACACACCTTGTTGTTGTAAATTACCATCCCTGTGATGAATGGTCAAGTTAAATGATCTCATCTCTGTATTTGAATACACACCCTACTTCTGAAAAGTAGGAACCTCATGCCAAGATAAAAAAAAAATAGTGCTATTAAACATGATCGAAATCACAGGACTTGTACAATATGGCGCTATGGCAATACAGGTAAGGCATGGAGGAGGTGATCAGGTTATACAGAACGCTGAAGCAACAAAAACGCAAGTTACATTTTTCACTCAATTTTAATGGCAGTTTGCCCAGTACAACATCAACTGACTTTGTATTTCCATGTAAATGGCTGAAAAAAATGGCTACACTTTTAGGAGGATACAGTAGCGTAAGTAGTGTTTCTTTGCTCCGTCTTTTTAAATTATTTTCATGACAGCATGTTAATTGTAAATTTGGGTAAATGGCCACCTATCTTCCCTTGCGGGGCAGCACAAGGGCCTTATTGAGGTGGACAATGCCAATGGGTGATACTGTTTGTAAAAGGAAGCTGTGACTCAAAGCACTCCCTTTAGCCCCAAGGTGTGAAACACATTAACACCTCCCAGGCCCAGCAACACATCAGTTATGCGTATATTGAAGCTCTACAATGGAGCAACAGGGGCTATTCATCTACCTTACAGGCTAACGATGCATCAGCTGACTTGATTTCAGGACCATGTGACGCTGGTTTGTGTGTGATAGCATCTGTGGTAAGGAGCATTGAGGTGATGGGCTGAGTCCCATGACCAGTGTGGCCACTTTGTGGACTTCCCCTAGTTATGCTTCAGCTTGAGGTTTAGTGTCATGGCGGTCAAAGGCAATATGTTCTGGTCATGCGACTGGGCGTTGTGTGCTGTCATCTGAGGTAGCTGTTAAAATGTGTTTTTTGTTTTGCTGTCCTCTTGGCCGGGACTCTCCTGCAAAAGACATTTTTAACGTCACTGAGGAAATCTTGGGTAAATAAAAATTTTGAACACTTAAAAAAATGATCATACCTAGGCATGAGTGGTGGGAGCTTAGACCACAGGGAAGAGCAGGAGAGAAGCCATCTTGCCATATGGAATAACAAACGTCTTAAACAAGAAGCTTACAGAAGTCTTAGACAATAAGATAAAGGCAATACAAAGACTAACATGACAGCCTACTAACACTTCACAATGTTGTGCATGTGGTGATATGTGGGATACTCATGGTGGCTAGGATTTGGTACAAAAATTAAATTTTCTTAATAAACTCCTAATCCAAGATATATTATTCTATTTCACTGTCTTAAAGCAGTGATATTTTCACACTTTAACTTACAGTGTTTGACCCATATCCCTCTTTGGTAAGCAGGGGCAGATCGAGTGTTGGGTGCAAAGAGGTGCACCTGCACCAATGAAGTTTCACCTTTATATGGCTCTCCAAAGCCAGAGTATAACTGCATGAAATCGAAATTCTGAAATTGTCGCTTCCTGTTGAGAAAAGCACAGCATAACTGCCATTTGAATTGGAATTCCCAGAGGAAAACTTGGGCAAGATCTCTCAACAATGATGCCAGAACTTTGTTTCAAATGTTTGCTTACTCTATATTATTTTTTAATATTTATAATCCTGTCTATAATCCTCACATACACAGGCTTAATTTTAAACATTGCATGATCTAGGAAACAACCTAGGGAGCCTACAAGGACTTAAAGGTGCACTGAATGAGATGATAGGCAAGTTTATTGGAAGTCTCTATCTTTGTCTCAGTATTATGAGTGCTTATGGTTTTCTAAGGTTAACATTTCCCACAAATCCCATTGCTTCCTGTTGCAAAAAGAAGTTGCTTCTTCAGTGAAAGATTTTCTCTTTGGGCATACTGGAGATGATAAACATGTTTTTATTGACCACTGACCTGTCACTCTTTCCACCTTCTGCCATTTTGAAAAACTTTGAAAGTTTTAGATCAATATATGCTGGAAGAAAGGCATGCAATCCAGCAAAGTAATCCAGCATAACCTATGAAATCTGACCTGTCAGCACAAAATATAAAATGCAGTGTGAAGGCTGCCATTCTTCTGAATAGTGATCTTTTTTGTTTATGGTAACTACGTCTCAATATGAATGTACTAATGATGTTTTACTATTAAAATACCACATGTAGCACCTTTACTCTCTGACTGTTTGGCTCATCGCAGGCTCTTTTCCACCTCTGGCTGGGATATCAATGTTTTATTTGAGCTACTACTCATTGTGGTTATGATCGGTTGTAAAGCAGATGATAAGTACGACTTAAAGGTGTGGCCCATCCATAGCATTGATGTAATGGCTGTTTGATGTCTGTGTGTCCACTCCCAGCTGAGTGTGTAAGTGGCTGCTGATTACCCGACGCAGGACAGGTCTCCTCCTGGAGGACATGTGCAGAGGCTGGCGTAACACGGGGCCATGACCCGGCTGCTTTTCTCCCCTGCCATTTCCCTCCCTACTTCCCTGCACCTACCTCTTTGTTCTGTCGCTGCTTCATGAAGTAGTGTGCTGCTGGTCGTTACGGGTTAGAGGTCGCTGGATCAGGAGGGGAACGGAGTGTGCGGTCCATCAGGCGGCTCAGCCCTCGCTGTCTCCAAATGATGATATCACTGGAGCCAGACACACATACGCACACACACACACACGCACACAAACACTTTGTGTCGCCTTGCCTCAGGCTGCTTGTCTACCAGGCTGCCCAGGTGAGTCATGCTTGCCCTGATGGAGTGTGTCACTATGGAGTCTGGTCTCTGCATGCGTCTGGCTGTGTGTGGCGTCAGTATCTGTGTGTATGTGTGTGTGTGTGTGTGTGTGTGTGTGCATATGTATGGCCAAATGCCTGGGTGAAATGGAGCATGATTTACCCATCACGCCCCCCCCAGAGCGGGCCTCTCTTATGAACTCATCTGTGACTCAGCTAATAGCTAAACCTGCCACCGATTTAGCCGCGACCTCGTCACACGGCGACCCCACCACAGGTTTATTGAGGCGTGAGAGCACCTGCATCACCCGGTTGGCATCTAGCTTAGGCACTGGTGGGAGGCAGGAGGGAGGGAGGAGGGACTCTTTCCTCCTTTTCTCTCGCTTCTTTACCATACACTTCCATAGCTATATTCTACTTTTTATTGTTTTTATGAGGCCTCGCTAAGTGAAATCATGTAGTGTGAGGGATCCGTCACTGGTAGTTAAAGCCAGCAGGCATGAAAGATGGCAAGCAGTTCAGACCGCTCAGGATGGGACATAACATAACCAATGAGAGCTTAGTGTGCTTTACAGCTGCCTGGTGACATTCATGTGAGTGGAGTGGGAGTGGGAGTTCTCTATGCGTGGATTGTTTTAGCATTTTAAGCACAGGTGCTGGAATGGCTGTAATATTAGATTTTATGATGACATACAGAAGCATATTTTAGTTTATGGTACCTACTAATTCTCTGGGTGTGTACGTATATCTGTGTGTGTGTGTGTGTGTGTGTGTGTGTGTGTTGGAGTTAAGTGGTCGGTTAAGCTTGT
>OMLB01000764.1:1827-16845 GCA_900302555.1 Myripristis jacobus
CACACACACACACACACACACGCACACACACACAAACACACACACACACACACACACACACACACACACACACACACACACAGTGCAGAACAGATGAGTGCCTTACAAAGTGTATCTCAGGAATGAACAAAGGAAATGATATAGAGATGGAGAACAGATGATGATTGTGCATCCACTGATGATTGATGCACATGAACGAATTTGGGTGTTATGTAAGAATACTGGTGTTTAGGAGTAGAAAGCTGATAAAATGATTTGGGGACCAGATATTTCTTGCTGAGATGTTTTTCCCAGACCACCAATGCAGGGACAGCCAAGAATACTGAATGTTCCCAACTGTTAATGTCAAAATGTACATGTCACAGAGTTTACTGGAATTTGACTAGCTAACATGAGGCACATGAGGTAAGCTGTAATCTTATCTAGCTCATAGTTTGGTGAGTGTGTCTGGTTGTCTGTGTAGCAAGGTTATTATAAAACTAAAACAGGTGTGAAAAAGCACTTTAGTCAACTGAAATAAAAATAAAAACTAGACTGTAGAAAAATGAAAACTGACTAAAATGATATTACATAACATAACATACACAAAGACATGCATGCTGGGAACATGAAAAGGCAGATCAAAAATTGATTTCTGTGATTGAAGCTGCAGTAGCTGTTCAGCTTCAAACAGCCTTACCTATTTCCCAATGATAAAACACAGTTGATTATTGTACAAACATGAACCTAGTTATTTCACACCATATGCTTTATATGTTTAGCAGTGCAATAAACAACTGATGTTCACTAAAGGAAAATTATTTGGTTGACACTTTTAGCTGCTGCAAAACAAGATTTTTTTTCCCCCCAGTTTTAGTAACAAAATAAAATTAATAACCAATCCTGATGACAGTTAATTAGAGATATCTCCCACAGTAATAAAATGTAACAACAGTTGTAGAATGTCCCTGATGATACCCTAGAGGTCAGTTTCTTTGAAATACAATTCCATCATCTCTTGCAAAAAAAAATTAAATAAAAAAAATTCAATAAATAAGGATCATGAAATGTATAAGAGGCTAAGCCAGCACTAATGCTATATAATGAAATTAAAAAAAAAAAAAAAAAAAAAATCCAACTTGAATATGGATCTATATTTTTTCCCACTTGCTATGCCTGTTAAGGATGTAGAGTAAATTAGGAATTTATGTTATTTATGTTTCCTTTTTTGCGTGGCTGTTAAAATACAACTAACAAACATGGGCCAACACTCACAATGTCATTGATGCATTCATATAAAATCCATTCTAAGGTGTTACTGTAAGCAAAGGTGAGAAAACCTCGTAAAAAAAAACAAAACAAAAAAAAAACAACTTGTCAGCCTTTGTGTCCTCTGACAATCCACTTTCACACTTCCTGTCTGGCAGCAAAACAGACTTGTTCAATTTAGTTACCATGCTTCAGGTGGAGGGTAATCAGTGTGCTAAGACAATATTTGCTGGCTGTTCCTAGTGGCTGTAGATAGTATGTTTCTGATCTCTGACCCATTTAAGCCCAGCCACTGCTGGTGATCCTCCGGATAAAGCATGCACACAGGGACAGCTTAACACTGACCTGTGCTCTTCATAAAAAAAAAAAATGTTATTAATGTTGATAGGTGAACCAGGCTGAAGCAGGCCACATGGCTCACTGCCAGCAAAGCCTCACAATAACATAGATCTGGCCTGGACAGGGGGTTGGCATTTCAGGAAAACACTTCAGGCAAATGCATCTCAATCTTTTCTGTGGCAGTCCTGGTGTAATAAGACTAACTAATGCATGCCTCCAACACAGGTTTGGATCGCATCCCCTTCAACCTTACAGCCATGGGAGACCCCATCTGGGGCTAATGTCACTCTGCACTGCGTTGCTTTAGGGATCATTGGCACGCACAAGCCAAAACCTTTACAAGGTGGCCAGTCAAGGAAAAGACAAGCACATACATACACACACACACGCACAGATGCTCACATCCGCACACTAGCACTTGTTCCATTTCCAGGACTTTCAGATGAATATTTTCATCTCTTGTTTTTTGCAAATTTGGACTTGATTTGCAAGATAGGAGACTGATACAGCAGATGTAGCAGAAAACTAAATGACGCATGTGGGAGCAAACGGTCACGGAAATAGGAGAATATCGAGAACATGAGCAGATTTGTGCATTTTTGTGCATTCATTAAAGGAGAACAGTGACAGGTTAAGAACACAGCTCTGTGTCAGTATGGTAAATGTGGATGTGGAACATTTAAGTCAGAGGTTAGCAATCCGCTTTGTGTCAACAGGAAGTACACAGGCTCAGTCTGTCTATAGACAGCAGATTACAGCTACAGGGATAATGTCACCAAGGTCAGCACACACTGTCATTTCGTGAGGACGACATCATGTAGCCTGAAATAGCCCATAATGTAACAAATGCCAATAATGCTATAAAATAAAATCAATAATGACAAACAATTCAAAGCTCTTTTTTGCAAACAGCAATATAACAATGATGCTATTATGTAGTAATTATTATGCATTGTTATGGTACTGTTATTGTTTTTGCTCACAACTCACCGGCTGGCTTCTTCACAATTTCAGTTTTTCCTTTAGGATTTTGAGGTTGAGTCAATATAGAGGAGTTATTTAAGGAGTGCCTCTGACCATTGTGTGTGTGTGTGTGTGCCTAACAGCAATTACAAGTACTCAGGATGCCTGCAGGAACTCTTCACTTCTGCCTCCTTTCTTTCCTCCCTCACTACTAAGAGAGGAAAGGAGAGAAAAAGTGGATAAGAGAACAAGAGAAGGTATAAACAGAAAAGAGACAAAACACTTCTTATTACATCACCAAAGCTGAAAACGTAATCACACAACCAATAACAGTGCTTATTCATGACCGTCCTAATAAAATTAACAAAAGATCATGGGATCTAGAAAAAAACCTTGTCAAATATGACTGATGTGGCCCCGTTTTACAAAACTCAGAAGTTTCAAAATTCCCTCAGTTGCACAGTTTAGGTCAACACAAGTGATACAGCTACTGAGACGCCGTATCTGCCATGCCTCCCAAATGTCTTCTTCTTCAAGCTCTTTTTGATGTCGATGATATCACAGCCTGGGTGTTGAACATGTGTGTGAAATGTAGAACTGCTCTCTGGAAGACAAAACAAAGGAACAAAAGGAGGTACCAGGAGACTTCCATATCCATATTGGCACCAATGGAAAAATTTAAGGGGCGCTGTGAATGGGTATAATAATCTTCCTGCATAGAACCAGACAGACTGAGCTGCTGCTGCAAGCCATTTGGTCTTTATACACTTTAAGTTAGAGTTGTGTCTGTCTTCTCTATATTAAAGTGAACTAGTTCAAGGTGGGCACTGGACTCCACAGAGAAGTGCCTAGCCTTCCTGCCTGCTGTGTCTCTATCCAAGGTGCTCTACATTTATACAGCAGCTATAACTCGATTCATCCTGTCTAGCCAGAGCATTGTTGCATCATATGAGTATCCAGAAGTGTGTTAACACTGTCATGACGGCCAACTCTGAGCTCTGGAGGATTCAGGATCCTGGTGAAGATCCTGACACTGGACATAGCTATTACCTTATTTGTTACCTTATCTGCCCGGCACCCGAGTTTCTAATTTTGAATGTGTGCGCTCTAAGCTTTCCTATTGTCTGAGAAGTTATAATGAGCTTTGGTGGCAGTGGCTCAGAGCCCTGCTGATTTTAACTATGTAATCGAGGACTGATTCACACCTGGGATGCCAGATGAATCTAACTAACTACAGTTGGTAGACTGAAAACAAGCATCACATTGGACCTGAGGGTGAAGATTTAAGACTTCTGGTCTAGACGTTAGAGAGGTTGTGAGCTTAAGTTCACCCCTCCACAGAGTATCTTAGAGTAGCTGGGAGCATGTGGGTGGGAGAAGAGAAAAAGTAATTCTCTCCCCAGCCTCAAACTGTCTAAGAGAACAAGGCACTTAACCCACAATAACTTAGTGGGCAAGTCCTGGATGTGCAATACCAGTCAGGCCTGAGTCAGACAAAAATTTAGAAATTATCTGTGGGTTCGGGCCGGATTTGGTCACATCAGTGTTACTTTAGTGAAACTCTTCTGTAAAATAAATAAAAATGATGGACCTACTGTCTGTTTTGGGCAACTTCCTGAGTAGTGCTGGAGTTTACGTGATGACACTGCAGGCAACACAAAGGTTACTTCGGGCGATAAATGTAACCTAGCGATGGAGGACAAGCAAAATCTCAGGTTCAGGTCCGGTTCGGACACAAAAGAAGAATGTCTGGCGGGTTCAGGTCGGGCTCGGTTACTGTGCTCTCAGGTTTGGACAAAAATATGTGGCCTGATCAGCACTCTAGTGCTTACTACCTATGACTTTTTGTGTGCATCACAATCTTACCCTTGAGGAAAGCATTGACCCTCATACTTCTCTTTGAAGAAGTACATTATCTGTAGTACGTGGATGGCACTATGTGGCTTGATATACAAAAGGATGAAGTTTGTTGTGTTAATTAACCACTGAGGCAATCTTTTATCTCCCCCTTTTTTCTCTTTTTATTCTTCTTTTACTGTGCACTCTCCTTTCCTTACTTTCCTCTCTCTGTCATTTATCAGCGGTGCTAATCGGCTGGCTTCTCCTGTTCTGGCTGAGATATCTGACAGTGATCATCTGTAGAGCCACTTAACAGCACATTTAAAGGCCTGTTTAAAAGTCTATTGTCGCTAATGGGGTCCAGCAATAAACGCAGAGGAGAATTAACTGCATTGCTTATTACTGTCGCTTTTTCCCTGTGCACATTTCCAGTGAACAGGCTGCTTTTGGAAAAGGCAGAAAGCAGGATACTTGTCTGCAGCAGCAAAGAATTTATGGGGAAATGAAAGAACTTTTCACACAAATTAGGTAGATTTTAGCTGTTTTACGCTATGTGAACTTACATACTGTAGAGGTCTGACACAACATTTACTATAAACCTTTGCCCAAATATAGAATTCCACAGAATATGGAATAGGGAATGGATTCAGGGAAAATATGTGGGATTTTCAGATAATCATCTGCGTCATAGCATGCAATTTAAGCTGGTGTTTAAAACTTTAACACTTTTATCTGAATATTCCTGTCTTAAATGGGGTTTGATTCACTAACTTCTGCTCACACTTACTAACCAAAGTAGTTATTTTGCTGGCAAAAAGCTAACAATGCAATACACATTCTTCACCTGAAAATTTTACAGCTAGAATCATATCAATCAATAAACAAACAAACAAACAAACAAATAAATAAATAAATAACACAAAAAAAATAAATAAATAAAAAACTGAGACAAATGACAACATGGCTGAGGCCTATTAGCTCATAATAAAGATTACATAAGCATCAAACCTGTATATTCAGACAGGCTACATATTATGTATTCAAGCAATACCACAGCATAAATGAGTAGACAAAAAAAAAACAAAACACATTAATCTAACATTAATCTAAGTGTGGTTCTCTTACATTTCATGTTCCAGGTCAACCTTTAGAGTGTGAGCAGCACCAGCGGTTTGTGTGCAGCAGATAACCTCTTGCCCAGTTCCCATGCTAGATCTTTTAAATGGAAGTATGTATTAAGTAAGTATTTCATTCTCTATTTGTCTCTTTTGTCTCTCTCCCTCCCTCCCTCTCTCTCTCTCCCTCTTTCCCTTTGTGTGTGTGTGTGTGTGTGTGTGTGTGTCCTGTAGCAGTGTAATCAACAGGGGGATTTAAGGGTGACAGCCCTAAGGTCATCCACTATTATTTCAAGTCATTGCTACCAGTGTTCAGTGTGAGTTTTCCTGCCCAGCTCTTTTGTCAACATGTCAGCAACCCCCAGTATGGCTGAACTGGTGTGTGTTTCTGGGTGGGTGTGCTCTGTACCACACAGCCAGGGCTACTTCCTATAATTGCATCACTCAAGACCTATTTGCACAGGACTAACTGGGGATTCACAGTGATTTTGTGATGATTATGGAGACTGTTGGAGATTTGACTGACACAAATGTCTGTAATTTGCGAAATAAAAATTCCATTGCAAATTATTGCTGTATTTTGACAAGACAGAGGTCCCCTTATAAAACTAATCCTGTGGCAATCAAAACTCTTGATATCTTAGATGTTGGTAGAAGTTGTTTTTGGCTAAGTCCTGGAGCTGATAAATGTTCCCCTTGCATCTCTCATTCACCACAATGCCCACTCCGCTGACTCTGCCTTTCCCCGAGTCTTCTGTCCTTGTGGTGTATGGAGCCTTTTCCACATAAACTTAAAGAAATCTTATTTCACAAGACGAGAGAAGAGAAGGTTGTAGATATATAAGCACATCACATCCTTAGGGTGCTGGGCTCAGTGAAATGTCTCAAAAAAGATGAAAAAAGCCCGCACACTCACGTTTTGCTCCAAAAAATGTTTTAATTCTCAAGACACAAGAACAAATGAATATTTTTGTATTTTTGTGCAGAAATGTCAAAAATTACCCGAATTTATTTTGGTTTACCACGAATATGTCATTACTACAGAGTGTGCCATAAACACAGTTTGTAATACAGGCAGAATTAAGATGCACTAATGGAATTCTGTAAAACACTGTGACAAGGAACTTAGTATCTCCAGCAATGTGAATTTTTAAATCATCCGCCCATAGAAGCATACTTGGGGTGCCATATATTTATAATCAGGGCGTCATATATTTATGTATTGTAACTCTGCACTTCCTGTCCAAGGTCGTTAGTTTGCTTTGGGAGAAGCTTTTTTGGCGCAGCTGGTCTAGACTTGTCTCATCCATCAAGAAACTGTCAGTTCACCATGGAAAGGAGTGCACTGCTTTTAAAGGGAATAAGAGGAGCTGATTTGATTGGCTGTGACTGACGTCAGCCCCTATCACACCTAATGAAATTTTATTTGTCCTAATCCAACCCCTTTTATAATTGCAATGCATAGTGCACCACTGTTGCATAAGCATCTCCAGCCATGACATTATCAACAATTTTTTGGTCAAACCCAAGTAAGCCAACGTACATGCACATGCCTCAGAAAGACCCTTTTTTTAAGATCTTGACCATATTAAAGTATGTTCCAGTGAATTCAGCACTTTTCATTTACCCATGTGAATGTGGTTCATGACATGATTTGAGGGTAATTCATAAATTACATGACGTCCACATACAGTGCTCATCCTGTATGGCTTAAAGTCACAATGAAATGGCATTTTGAGTGCATGTTGCCTCTGCAATTTACGTAGTTCCAATTCAAATGGGATGTTGGATTGGGACTTCAAGTGACCCTAGTGTAAACTGATGGAGTTCAGTATCCATTAGAAAGAGACAGTAGGCGGTTTAAATGAAGGGTGGGGCAACAGGGCAATGGAGGGATTATTAAAAAAAAAAAAAATGTTTGATAGTATTATTGGTTGGGATTTGTATGTACACTTACTGGTACATGATGAAGTCAGAGGGAAAAGTAATGGACATAAAATACAAGAAAAAAATAGATAGATAGATAGATAGATAGATAGATAGATAGATAGATAGATAGATAGATGGATAGCAAAAAGCGGCATATATTTTGACATGTTAAAATAGGTAAACAAGGTGAAATTGTCATAAAAATTTTCTTGTGACTGACAAGACAGTAAATATATGAGGGCAAGTTCCTCTTGCCCTCAGAGCAACAACCTCTGTATGTCAGCATCGATTTGCAGGTAGTAGGCGGTACTACTTAGTTACTGAGAGACCGAGCCTGCCAAGAAAACTCATAAAAGTGAACCATATCTTGTTTACTCTCAGAAGACAAAATAAACTGTCAACAATGCTGTCTAACATTTTAAAACTATACATTATGTAATTCCCAGTCATCCCCTGCTTTCCGCAAGACATTAGATTTTTATCACAAAAACAAGAACAAAAAGCATCGTGAAGGAACTACTGCATCAGTTGAAAACTATCTGCTGAGATTGTGCCTCTGCAGTGAGTAGCAGAGCCAGTCAGATTGCTGCAGCAGCCGTTGGAGACTGAGATTGCCAAAGTGGATAATAAAGACTAGCTCTCAGACAGACGGGCTAAAAGAGATGGCTTCTTTGCTCAATGGTGGCCCCATCTCCGCCTTTATGAAAAACTTCTTCAACTCTATTATAGCATGATGGCTCCCATAGCAAGATGCACAAATGACAGAGGGAAAAGTGCGTGTGTAATTGTCTGTGTGTGTGAGTGTGTGTGTATGACTGATGCTCTCTATTGGCATTTGCACAAGACAGACCCATTTTTCTGTTTTATTTGCAATACATCAATAGTCTGACACAGTTTTATTAAATCTTGAACTATGAGGGAAAAGCACTGACCCAAAAGTTACAATTACCCTTATTCTTCTGTAGGCCGAGGTTTGGTAAGCAAATTCAAAAAAAAGAAATAATAAAACTACAGTATGTTATAGGGTAAGCAAAAAAATCTCAGAAAAGACACACGAATGTGTAGCACTGGCTGCTTTAGCATTCTTTGTTTTGAAGGATGTGTCAAAAAGAAGGAAGGGAAAACAGTATTTGCAGCATAAATATGTATGAGATGGCACGAACACAATTTAGCAGAGATAGATATTTTTTGCCTTTTTCAAGCTTCTCCTCGGCCAAGTTTGGTCTTTAAACTATTCCAGCTCCTGTACAAATATATTTATTGTTATCTGACTTTAGACGCCAGAAGGCCTGATGGTCGCCAACTTTTTGGCATCTCATTGAATTGCTCTTCCCCCACGGCCCGACACATCCCCTGCCTCCTAACATATCGACCCACTTCCTTCAATCTGTGTCCATTTCATTGACTGGTGGAGGAGGCGTCAGCCTGGAAAAGGCCAATTGGCCTTCATGACGAGCCAGGGGAGATAGAAAAGGTAAGTCTGTCAACAGGTGCATTCAGTGGAGGAATGTGCAGTGTTACCAGCTATTTCCATAGCACTAAATGTAAAGAGACAGTTACTCACTTGGCATTTCTCATGTCTCATGTTTGTCCATGGCAGTGGCAGTTTAAGCAAAGGGAATGATTATTTAATTGTGTATGAATATGTTAGGTTTTACACTGATTCCCTTTTCAATTAATTCATCTAATACCTCAAAGGTGTGCCCTCGGCTTGTATATTTAGTAAGTGGGACAGCTCTGATGGTATCCATGGAGACATATTGCCATAACAAACAGTGACACAAGTAGTGTCGAATTGCATCCTTAATAACTGTGGGTAAAATATTCATATCTATGTACACAGATGAGGAAAAACGAGCTGCAGCATTGATTCCACACATAATCCTTTTACACATGTGGCATATTGCTCATAATCCCTAGTGATTTATTACTGTTGGGAGACTTACAAGAGGGGCTTTTTTCCTAAGGGAGAGAAAAAGCATCATGTTAATCTCATGTCATGTGAAATTACTGTGACTTAGTCATTGTTCTTTAATAACAATAATGCTTCAGGGATCATGAAAAGATTTCAAATGAATGTGAAATTATAGGAATCCTGCAGTTGTCATGTGTTTCAACTTAAAAGATGGGCTGTGATCACACTTCAGATTGAACATTTTTTTCACAAATCAATGTAGTTTTGCTTTCTTTGCAGTTGCTGATGCTTTCCTGTTCCTCCACTTTGTCAGCATACAGGGAAAAGCCCGGTGAATGGAGAGACTAGCCTGAAACTGTGGAGTTGCATGTCCTTGCCACAGCAAATGCCTTTATTCCTGCCTGTGTTTGTATTCATGTTGAATTTCCTGGCTGACCCTCTGACCTCACTGGAGAAATCCATGTACTGTATAGGTATCTCAGAGGAGTTAGTGCAGAAACAGAATTAATTTCACATTGTATAAAATATATAAATCATATAAAGTGCTCCAAACAGAAAAAAGTCAAACGGTTAAAGGTGCAGGGTGTTCCATTTAAACATCAGTAAATCACTAACACATTTCTGAGACTTACTTTAATTACCAGTACCAGTAAGCGTCATCATCACTGAGAAGATTGGGAGTCTCTACTGGCAAATGCGGTCTTGACTTTGTGTGCCACTGAATTGTATTTAAGTGGGAAACAATTTTTACTTTGCAAGTAAAACAGTTCTTTATTCCTTTTTTAATGGCATAGTTTAGTTTAGCTTTTCTGAACACATATTGACTGTTGTAAATTGCTGTTGTTGGCTCTTCTCCTTCTTCCTCTTCACAATGGGGCATTGAGGCGTGGGGAGCAAATAGCCAGTGTTTCCAGTGTTGTTCCATCGTTGGTCATCAAGCTCCGATTCCTCCATGCTGCCTAATACAGCTTATTATGACATTATTATTCTCCCATGTTTGCTTCTGTTTGGGGCGATACCGGGAAACCACAAGCAAACCCCAGGCAGCATTCCCCTCTAAATCTCACAGCCAAGATTCAAATAAATTAATCATACAACTTGCGCTTTTCAATTATTCACTGCTGTTTCAATTAGCCCCCCTCCTCTCTGTCTGTCTCACTCACACACAGACACACACACACACACACCCACACACCATGTCTAAGCGCTTGTGTTGAATGCTTTTGTTTTAGTTGTCCCTCGGCATGTCTGTCACAATGTATTGTACACTCTTGTTGTGCAAGCCGACAACACAACAACTGCAGTAAACCAACAATAAGTCAACTCCTTTGGAAGACTTAGCGAGCTGTCATTGACTATCACTCCTCAGTTAGCGACTAATCACCACTGGTGACCTGTCAGTGTGACGACTAACTCACTGCTGTTCTGCCACAGGTCTCTATAAAACAGCAGCATCCACAAATAATTCTCCAGGTTGGGTTTAAACTGCATGAACCACTTGTGTTGGTAGAGTTTACCACAACCATGCATTTCAAAGGGTGTCAGCTTTCAATAATAACACCCTTCATCTGTAAGTTTATCAAAATGATGCTACATGTAGTATTTTCAACTCTCCACCTTGTTTGTCTTTTTCACATCAATGGTTGTGACGGTGAGTGTTTCCCAAGATTAAAACCCCATTTCCCATAAACCCAGTTGCTTCCTCACATCTTTTACCCCTATGGTTCTTCTGGCTTTACCAAAGATCGTAATATCTAAACAAAGATGATTCATTCTCATTGGTGACAATGGTAAGAAAATGGAAAACAATTCCTGTCTCCTTATTGTGTGCAGTCCTCCCCACCACCCCCCTCCTTTATCCTATCAACAGCTGGGCGTGCCAGCGGAGCGAGCAGTAAAACAGCAGGTCTCATACAAACTCACTTTTCTGCAGAGTCCCAAGGGGCCAATGGAAACCTTTCTTTTTCTTCTTTTTTTTTTATTTTGTGCACATGAAATCCTAAACTGTACCCATGAAACACTAAATCGAGCTCAGGAAATCTTAATTCGTGCACTTGAATTCGTTTTTTTGGTGCTCTCACTGTTAAAGCTGTGACCACGTTTCATAGTTACACTGCACCTCATCTAAAGAAAACATGTGCACAATTTACAGGATAAGTTGACTGAGGCATCCATGTAGTTGAGGTTCTTTGATTAAGGTGTATTTTGACATGTGAATATGTTATGGAGGCATGTTGAGAACTGTTACCTCTTATGACATTATAATGAGCAGGAGGATCCTATGGATACATCAATATGCTGATTTGGATCAAGTCACTGAATTCAATGTAAACCGACTGCAAGGCAACATCAGATTGATTGCATGGATGTGCATACACTTTACAGGAGGGAATCTGAATTTTGCATGTATTATGGATTATTATTATTGGTATTCACATTAAATAATCAAATTTATAATTATGTAATTTATAATTATGGAAGCAGCAACCTCCCAGGGTGCACATGCAGTGGGCTTTAGTCTCTGGCATTTTGTGTACAATTTTTCTTTAGACAAGTGCACAAATAAGGAAAAACATGGGCACATTTTCATTAATTTGAGAGCTCTAGGTAGTAAATTTAGTGCAGAAAATAAGTAAATCATGTGCACAAGTAGGATTTTCTCAATTCAGTATTTCATGGGCATGATTTGGTACATCATGTGTAAAAAAAAAAAAAAAAGTTCTGTATTTTTCCCCTGATTTTTTCATTTGAAAAATATCAATTTGGTGTCAGAGGGCCAGCAGAAGCCAACAATCTCTGTAACAGACTTCTTTGGTATTTACAGTATTCTTAAGTTCTAAAATGAATATGGCAATGGTTTATTGCTGTTTTATTGTCCCACCTTTAAAGGTTGAAGGAGAAAATTAGGAATGGGAGGACTAAACTATAAGCTATACTGATGTTTAAAAACCTGTCTCTCAGCTTTTGCTTAAGATCTCTGTAGAATATATGTAGCTTATCTGCAACAGAAAGAGGACAGGCAAATTAAAAAAAAGAATAACAATGCACTGCTAAGAGCTCGCAACCTGAGCAGTCCTTTAATTAAAACATAATGTGGCATTTTGAATTTTCACCTCCAAATGAAAATGGCACATTCCCCATTATGGAAACCATCTGTGGAATGAAATGTTAGCCTCTGTTTCCATCTGCATCTACATGGAGCTGGTACCTGGCTTTACAGAGGACTGGTAATTGCTTGGGCCATGGTAGTAGGTTGATAAAAGAACCCACTCTCTATAGCCAAGCTGTCATTTAAAATCCAGAAAGTAAAATATCTCCAACTGCCAGCATTTCCATCAGAGGGCCACCACTGCTGACGATAACAGCCCATTCAAGGACAACAGCCCACTTGCTATTTTGGTTTTAATAAGCCTGGTAGATTTGAATCTCATTTGTGCACATTCACAGTATAAAACTGCCCCACAAAAAAACTATTTTGCACAAACACATAATTAAACATTAACATGTTTGTTTTGAGAGCATGGCTAACTAGAGTATAGCTGGGGGGCATTTCTTCTTGTTGTCTGCTCAGTTGGGTGATTACAGCTACATTACTTGTTGGGGGAAGATGTAAGAGGGATTTTTACTGTTTTGATTATATTGGTGTTTTTTTTTTTAATACCATATTGAAGATAAATGTATTTTTCCACCTCAGCATTGCTGCTGGTTTACCCCATGTTGCATCATGGCATCAACTCTAAACCTTAAAAGAGAAATTATTTTAGTATTAGCATATCCTGTTACACATACAGTAGGTTGACTGCTGTGTAGAACTCACTGTGTTCCAGTAGAGTGAAAACAAACCCAGATGTCTGTCCAATGAGTGACACTACACTGCAGATTTTGTTCCCTGTTCCCAAACATCATTATATACCACAGCAGACAACTTCACTCAAAAAAAAAAAAAAAGGCAAAAAAAACAAAACAAAAAAAAACACCAGCACTATGGATTTGTATAAGCAGGTGCACAGAATCATTTAATTCTGAGCAATTTAAACAAACATCATTATGTCAGACAATCAAACGAATCTCAATTGTTGACAATATAAAGCGACATGGGATTGGTCTCTCCCAGGGAATTGGAGTACTTTTTCAGCTACTCACTATTTTAATCCCATACAGAGCAACTATGTCAGTAATTTCCCCTCAACCACAGTTTTAATTTCAGCCCCAATTAAACTATAGGGTCTCTTTTTCCTCCTGGATCCAAAATGGTGGAATAACCCTTTAAATTCAAGCAGAGTTGTTCAGCATCTTCCATCATACTGTAGAAATCAACATCAAAGAGCATCTTATGCTATCTTGTCTTCACTGAATCACATCCCCTCTATAACACTCACTGTAATTGTGAAAAAAAAAAGATCCTTCAATGTCTCTCCTCAGCATTTTTCGATTTTTTTGTTCACTCTTCTCTCTTACATGAACATCATTCTGTGCTCTCAGGAATTGTGTCATGACAAGTCTGCGAGCTTTGACTTCCTCATGCTTAACTACGTGCGAGATGAGACACATCTGACTAGTTCTGACCCGTGCATTGTCAAGAAATTACACGATGGATATAAAAGCGAGCCATGGAAATCTCACAAGACTGAGGCACTCGTACCAACTCTCCAGCACGCATACTGGGAAATGAATAATTACCAAAAAATTACAAAACAGTTGTCTGTGAATAAATAAGGATCCCTGAACAAAGCCTTCCACCCGCAATGGATGCCTCATTGCTACAAACAAGTAGCTCACATTATGTCTTAATGGCACATGCAGGGTGGATAGTAGTTACTTCTCTTAAAATGAAAATGAATGAATAAAATAGAGAGACTGCTCGAGTGTGTGCATGTGAGGTAGGAATAGCGTTCCAGCTTAATTCTAGGCATGTTGTCGATGCTTCTCTGGGCTGTGCAAAGGAAAGCAGAAACAGCCACGGTAATGAAAAGAAAAACAGAGACAATTCAAAATGCTAAACTGCTCACTCTTGGTTTCCATTAATGACATCGAGGTAGGAAAACATTTCTGTAAGTTTTAGCATTTAGAGTCAAAGCAGCACAGGATGAAAATGTCCATTATGGATTCAGTGATTGTCTCTTTGTTTACCTCCTTTTTTCACTCCTTAATTTCTGAAAGTCTGGCAGGAGAAAGTGTGGTTGTGCTTTGAAAGTCAATAAGCATTTTTTTTTTTTTTTTTAGTTTTTTTAACGATTTTCAGAGTAACAACTGTCAATCACTGCTCTGAATCACATTTCTCCGTCTTGCACACCGTCTTGAACACTTAAAGCATGGAAAAGGCCTCGTGATTACAGCATTTAATCAACCAATCTGTCATTCAATAGATATTAGACTGTTACACACATTCTACACTGAGAAAAAAGGTTTTGCTCACAGACCTTCATCAGATGTTGATCTGTGATGAAGGTTTGTGTAAGGTCTGTTTTTCAATTCCAGTAATACCTGGTACCGACACCAACACCAGAACTCTTTCCTTGAATAGTTTTATTATTATCTTTACTATTATTATTCTAATTATTTTTGTTGTTGGCGGTGGTGGTGGTATTGTGTATGTAGTTAGATGAGGCTGTGAGCCACAAAGCACTTCTTAGTCAAGGGCTTTTTTAAAAAAAAAAAAAAAATAAAAAA
>OMLB01000767.1:1301-12154 GCA_900302555.1 Myripristis jacobus
TTTAACCTCCACATGCTCCACTGCTCTCCTTGGGATGGGGGGATTAAGGCGAAAGAGTGTGAGGGGAATCAAAACAGCATTCTCATAAGTGTATGTGTGTGTGCATGTATGCATTACAGTACTTGCAGTCAAACGTGCTTGTGTGTGTGAGTGTGTGTGTGTGTGTGTGTGTGTGTGTGTGTGTTCTCGTTAGTGCATGTGGTCAAGCGTGGATTAATTAGCAGTAATGTAATTCACACTGTCACCTCTCATTACTTTCAAAGTGCAGGGACCCCACCACCACCACACACACACACACACACACACACACACATACACACACACACACACACACTCAGAATCCCTCTCCCCCTCTGTCCTCTCCTCTCTCCCTCTCACACCTTTCTTTGCCCTTCTCCATCCCTTTTTATTTTTCTCCTTACACACTCTCCACTCCACATCAAAAAGCACAACTTGGCTCTCATTGTGTCTTCGTCTTCCCTCTCCCCCCGTGCTCTCCTCCTCTCACTTTCCTTGCACTCTACAGGCTTTGTCACGTCACCTTTCATTGTCATCTCTCAGCACACCGAGCATTACCTTACTCATGGTGGATATCCTCTAACATTTTTGTTTTTACCCCAAGGCCTGGATTAAAAAACTCTCTCTGTCCCTGCAACTCTTGACATGCCTTTCACCCTTTTAGTCACAATTTCCCAACCCCACTTACTCCAGTATACACTCACTCATCCTACACAGTCAAATTGACAGAGTACAGAGTGAGAGAGAGAGAGAGAGAGAGAGAAAGAGAGAGAGAGAGAGAGCGATCGCACAGTAAGAGGGTGAAAGGCATGTCAAGGTTGAGTGAAGGCAATCTGTTTCTATTAGCTGTTATTCGTAGGAGAAAAATTACTGGCTCATAATAGATGTATAATACATGGATAATGTGATATTACAGAATGAATTCATTTATCAAGTGCAGCGAACATGGTTAGCAGAGAGCACAACGCGGGTTTGCAACACAAGCCAAGTGTGTATGTGTGTGTGCACACGCGTGTGTGTTTGTGTGTTGAGGTGCCAAGACTGAACCTCTTCCCATCAGACATTTTGTTTTCTCTTGCTTTTTGTTTTTACTTGGCTGACAAGCTGCTCAGAGATGGTCAGGTTTGTTTACAGTAATTACAATAATCTCTCAAAAGCAATACGGTGAAAATGCATTGATATTAAAAGCACCTGTTTATTTTCTTGTTCATGGCCGTTTGAATCTTACAGTTCCATCAAATACAAAAACGCTGAAGCTCTTTGTATATTTAATATTTAATATAATTTTTTTTTCTCTTCTCTACTTTTTGGAGCAGTGCCCTTAATTTGGACCAGAGCTTCATTTCTCCCAGTCTTCTGATGTGATGCAATTAACAATAGCGCATGTCATACTCAGGGGAACAGTAATTGGTCCATGTGAAAACCTCCTGCCAGTCATAACAGCATTAGTACAAATGAGAGTGATACATGGAGAAAGATATAGCTCTCTATCTCTCTCTCTTGTCTCTTAATATTGTATAATGAGATGTGGAAAGGATCTCCTTCTACCAGCCTCATGCATTATTTCACCTTCATTAGGACGTTAGGCAGACAGCTGTATCTGGATAACCCCGTGAACCCTAAACATGCATATCTGAGATCTATTCCCAAACATGCATGCTCTCCTGCATGTTTACTGTCAAATAGTCAGGAAAAGGAAAGAGCCTACGTTTTTAAATAAGTCAATATAAGCTGTTTCCATAGGTTGTATACAGAACTATACCATACATTTTTTTCCCATTTATGTTATATGCTATGGAGCAGAGCTTTATTTAGCCTCATTCTACCATGCAGGTACGACTGATGCGTGGGTCAGGAATAACCTAAACCCACCTGCAGCTTTTGAAGCTTTCCCTGCTGTTGACTAATGAATGGCCAACCCACCATTTCAAACCCGCTGTTTAGTAAAAGCACTGAAAACATGTTTATTTTTACCCTGCTCATGATCTCAGCCTGTAGGCTTGGCTTATTAATAGGCTTGCAAAAAGGCTATACCATATTGGCTGATTTGCTTTTCTTTGGGCCCGTGCTGAATAGAACAGAATAGAGGCCAGCTGCATTGGTTTTACAAAATAATTAGATCAAGTGCTCATCTGACAGACTATGGAAAAAAGAGACAAGCCTTACAATGGAAATGGGAAATGGGAATTGACCAAGCTTGGCGTAGTTAGAGACATCAGTGGAAATCACTGGGACTGTTGTTGCAGTTTGTTGCTCTAAACTGTCTGGGCCGCCTCGCCATGACACAGAGACAGGCTCTGCACTCCGTAACATGAATAACCAAATGAACAACTGAAAATCAAAAATATATATGTGGTTTTGTCTTCATTAATTTGCCTGTAACCCACCTGAAGTTCACCTACATTTTTGTTTTAATTTTGATTCAATTTTATTTAACTAGACCAATGGTGCTTCATGGGGCACAATATTGTGCTTCAAACCGTTCTTTTTGCAACTATCCATAAGAGCAGATTCAACAATAGCATGTGCCGTCAAGGCAGCTGGATTGCCGTATGTGTTGCAAATTGCTGCAAAGATTTCAATAGAAAGGCATAGTGTGACTGATATGTATACATGGCTGAAATGTTCTTCAATAACCCAGCTAAAGTTGGTATATTCTATGTGTCTTAATCAAGGCATTGCTTACTCTGACTACGACCCTCTTCAGATTAAAGTTATCAGAAAATGCTATTTACATTGGCATTTATTATTCTGATAATAATATAATAATGTATTCCTGTAATATTATTCCTATAATTTATTATTCCTATAATAAATGTCCACGTCTGTAATGTTGTATATAATATTGTTTTAATTGGGTCAGTATCATGCTGTGTCCATGGTGGGAAATGTGAAGTGATTGCCACAAAAATCTGGAATATTGGACAAATTAAGAGTGTCTTACTGTATGTTTTCCTGTCAATATGTGATAAGGTTGTAGAAAAAAAAAGGCAAGTCATTCAAATGAGCAGTGCATTCAAAGGACAAACAATAGCGTTCAAAATGTACCACTGGACAGATCGATACTCTGCCAAACATCAGTCGGTGCTCTTTTTGGCGAGTTGTTACTGTGTGTGTGTATGTGTGTGTGTCCTTTGTGATTGCCAAGGTAGACTGAGGACATGTACGTGAGAGACACTGTAAAGACAAGTCCAACAATAAGTCATGATTGATTCTGTCCCCTGCCAGTTGGAGGAAGAGACAAACACATTCCCCACAGGGCCGAGTGAGATAGATTGTGTACCAAGAACGCCATTGTTACTGAAAAGCACATTTTCCCTGACACGGCAGCGCTATTTCTCCTCCTCTTCTCCTCCTTTCTCACAATGACAAATACTCTCAGCTTGATGGATAGTATTGTTTCCAATCACATCTCTCTCTTTCTGTCTTTTTTTCTCTTTCTCCAAACACACAAACAAACACATACTGTACTGTAACCAAGAGAGAGAGAGAGAGAGAGAGGGAGGGAGCGCACGAGAGAGATGATTTATACAATCCACAATTCGCATACCACCCATAGTGTTTATCAAAGCTAGCCGGGATGAGATTTGAGCTCAATTTAACAAAAGATGATCCACCTACAGGGGCTTTACAATAATATGCACCCAAAGAAAGAGAAACACACACATACACACACACACCCATACACACATTCACAGGTAACATGACAGCAATGATTCACTCTTATAAATCATGTTTTATACAAATGAGTTTCCTGTATCTGAAAATCTGACAATTTCTATCTAAAATGGATTTATGTAGTTGTGGGATGAAACACTTCCACTTCAAATGTGCAGTGCCATCCATCCATCCATCCATCCATCCATCCATTTTCCATCTCCACTTGTTCCTATTCAGGGTCACGAGGGGCTGCAGACTATCCCAGCATGCGTTGAGCATACACAAGGGAAACACCCAGGAAAAATCCAATGTCATGTTTTAGAAATTGGGTCAGTTTAATAATTTAAAAAAACAAAACAAAACTGTGCTCTGAGGTATCGACCACACAAAAATAGCAGCTCAGCACAAGACTTAACAAAACAAACATTTAAAAAAAGTGAATCCAACAACGTAACTGCAATATATTCAGCCAGTGTGGACGTCCTCCAGTAGCCAGGTTGGTGTGAGGAGAGGAAAAGCTGTGTGGGTCGGTGGAGCCACATTGTCACCATGCAGGACTCCTGCTGTGTTTTCTCATCTGCCAGTCAGCTCCTGTTGATTACAGCTGGCTGCCAGGAAGAGCAGAATTAATCAGTGCTGTCAGATCACTATGCAGATCATCTGATCAGGCGCAGGAACACACTCACTGACACACATTGTCAGGGCTGCAATTTATGCAGAATATGCACAGAAAATCCATCTATTACATCGTCAGATATGCCTCCTTGGAAAGTTGCTTAACCTTCAGAAAGTTGCCTTCTGTTGCAAATAGTTTGTTGACAAAAGCTCAGACAGCACCTGAATAAATGCTGTGCTATCTTTGTGCTGAACACATAAAACAATGTTTGCTGCACTCAGTCATCCTCTGTCAGATTGTTTATTGTGAGTGGCTATGTGCTTAGTGTGTGCCTGAGAGCTTATAAGGTGTTGCTGAAGGATCCTAAAGCCATGATATTGACTTTATGACTGTCAAACCATGGAAAAAGGACTGAGAGTCCTCTGGTGCTGGTAAAGCTAAAGTCTATCAAAAATGGCACAATGGTTGGCTTTGGCCCTGAGGGATTAGACCCTAAATGTTCTGTATCTAGATTAAAACAGAAAAAAAGTATAGGGACAAAGTGGATCCTGCTACAAGAAAGAAGCACACATTGTTGACGACAACTTGAGTAACCCCAATAAAATCATTTTTAATGCATGCTGGTGATTTCATAATGAACAATATGCACAATTTCATATTATTTTGTTGTATTGATGTCATTTTAGTAGTACACTGTGTTCTGAAAGATCATATTTCTTTGTGGGTTATATCGGTCACACAAAATAAAGCGCAGTATTTATCAGACGATGCTACCACCAGGATCTCTGCCCCTCCAAACTACCTTATCTATTATCCTGCCACATTTTCTCCAAACCCCAGCTAAATATGGAATATCATTTTTCTTGTTGAGGAAATGTCATGGGAGTGTGCCTTTCCCATTCTCTGACACTCCTGGTTTAATTAGAGTTCTGTAATTACTGGGACTGTAATTTCTGGGTTGAAGAGAGGGGACTATGTGGTGAGGGGTGCAGAGGAAATCCTTAGAGCTTTAGAGCAAAGCAATGCAAGATACTTTGTCTCTGGTCCGGTGCAATCATGTAGAAAGGCTCTCAACAGTCTGATCTCTAAGTGAAGATAAATTAGGGTTGGTTTGTCTCATTATCTTCGGCTTATTTAGCCATCTTTAACTCATTTTAATCAATAAGGCCAATGACGCTCACAATAGTAAGGCAGTTTGACCTATGATGCACCTCCTAATTTTAGAGACAGACCCTTATCTGCCAAAAACAGTGACACCTGGCTGGAATCCAGCCACACAAATGAGTATAGGTAGAACTATTTTGGGTACTTTTTATGAGCTACCTAGAGAGGAGCTGGCCAACTTTGGGAAGATAAGCCGATTGTGTATTACGCTGTTGGGCTGATGGTGATGATGCAATCCCAGGCAGTGAACTCCTCCTCTTTCTTTCTTTTTTCTTCCTTTTTTAATTTCCCTCCAGCAGCTGTTTCTAAATGGGGGTTTGATCCCGTAAAGCTGAGGCACTTTGTAACCTTGAGCTGTTTTATTCTTTTCTAAGCACTAAGCGGGATAGTTAGAGGGGACAAACTGCCGCCAGGACACTATACTCTCTTTAATACTGGTAATTATCACTACAATCAGTTCAGCACATTACTAGCTGTGGCCTCAATATGGAGAGGGAAGAACTACGGTAAAAACAACAGATTCACTCACTCAAATGCCAGCTATCAATGCACACACAGATGCAGACACACACATGCATTTCAGCATGTATACTCATGGATTCACAAATGGGCACAAGTACATATAGTTCTTACTCCACACACATACTAATTAGCGTTGGGTACAGTATGTAGACACCATTTTCATTTTAAGTCCAACTTTTTTTTTTTCCTCGTTGGCTTGTAAATGCATTCCCCCTAAGCTCTTTCTCCATCTCCCTTTGCTGATTTAGATGTGAAAACCATCACAGAAGTTGTCAATTTATATTTGGATATTCTAATGCTCTCTCTCTCCCTCTCTCCCTCTTCCTGTGTCTAAGTTTATGATGTGCCGTGATGCATTGACAGCTCTTTGAACAGCAGGGTTTAGTATTCGTGAGCTACACAAGCAGGGAAAACTCGTGTGAATCTTATGTGCTTTACAGGGAGGGTGAGAGAGAAAGCAAGATGGGTCTACTATCTGACCATAAATCATCAGGAGTTTTCCAATCCCAACCACTCACTCGTTTTTCATTTCTTCTTTCTTCATGTGGGCATCATGAAGCCTTTTGAGACCGTAACTGTGATTAAGGGCCTTACAAATAAGCTTGAATTGACTCTAATGTTTTTAGAGTGAGTGAACTCAGTGCTAAGCTGACACCTAGATATGTCAATTTTGAATGGTGATATGTCTGTGCGTACATTCTTTTGTTTTTTTATTCAGCAGCTAGAAAGTAATTCTGACTCCAAACCCCCAAACCCCTAATCTAATTTCCCTAAAAAAGCTTTATAACCCATTTATCTGCTCCACAATCCCCATACTATGTGCTCCTGCATGCAATAACTGGAATGCAATGAAAAAAATTATTTGCAAATAACAACAAAGACAAAGGTCCTGCATTTGGCAAATGCAGTGCAAATACAGAATCAATAGAATCTAGCACGAGTCATACACAAGAAAACCATATATATAGTTTTAAAACAAAGTCAAGGAGAAGGATAGGTTTTAGTTTATGGAAATAGTACACGACAAAGCCCCAGGTGGACCAGGTGAGCCTCTTAAGAGTCTCACCTGGTCAGAAATATTATAAGGTCAGTAAGTCATAGAGGTACCTTGGTGGGTGTAAAGGCTTCCAGTGAAATAAGATTTTTCTACACACCAGAAGGCATGTAAAAGTAATATAATTCTTTAAGTTGTTTCTTATTAATTAACTATTGGCTGGAACACCAAAACATGTCTATCTCAGCTCTGGGCCTCACTTAATTGTATTATAACATCTTTAAATTGGCCATGTAATGGTATTTTTTTGTTTGTTTATTTTGTTATGCATCTTTGTTTGTAAGAAGTAATTATCACACTCTGTTGGGTTTTCACAGTTTTATTCTGCATCGTTAATGGTGAGCAATGAAGAAAAGAGCTGATTGAATTTACTGTGGACTCAACCCACAGTTATTATATCTGAGTCTAAGGATAGCTAACATTAATAAACTAGCACAGGGTTGACAAGCCATTAAAAATGTGCTTCAAAGCTCCATTTAAGAAAAGATGGTCCTATAACCTCCTCTGTATAATTTAAAACAGAAATAGGTTGTGTCAGAGGAAATGAATACAAATGTGGTTGTGGAAAATATTTGTCAGGGTGAGACTGCAGTTATTGTTATCATGGTCACAAGGCATATTTTTACAGTAATACATGCCAGATGCCACTGTCTATCTGTCTGTCTGTCTCTATCTGTTTATTTATCTTTATTTATTTTTATTTTTTTTTACAGCCTGTCATTCTCTGCTAATGAATATGACTCAAGTTCAACCTGTAGGAGGACACATCATATTAACTGTTGTTGCAAAGCCTCTGCTTTTTCCTCTTTATGTCTTTTTTTTTTTCTTTTAAGTCATGTAGTTTCTCAGCAACCACCCCTTAGTTGGTCATCATCGGTGCATCCCTCCTGTCACTCTCTTCTTTTAATGCTCTTTTAACGTTCTCAATAGTCGAGTCGAGTTCTGTGAGCCTCTCTAATACATGAGGAGAGGAGGGTGCAAACGGAGGAGTGGCACTGAGGGAGGCGAGGCAGGCATGGAGGCAGCCGACAAAAGTGGTGTGCTGACTGCATTGTAATAACCAGAGAGAACAGAAAGCTATAGGAGCTGACAGCATTGTTTTTCTTTCTCTTTTCATTGACATAGTTCTGACAGATTCAAGGCATGATGCAACACTCAGGAGAGAGGCATGGATGCTGACAAGGACATAGTGAAGACATACTGCATGCAGACATCAGAGCAGAGGGAAAACAGTTAGGCCTCTAATCACCCACAAGTCCACGCAGAGGCCCTTTACAGCGCCGCACAGGGATAACATAAACAAAGAAAACACAGGTGGATGGAGTGAGAGGCGGGAGGAAGAGAAGAAAGGAAGAGGAGAGCAGTGGAGGGAGGAGATAAAAGGAGTGGAGAGATAAAGCCATGTTTCATCCCTCATTTTCATCTTTCAGGTCCCATTCTGTCTTTGTGGCATTAGTGCCATCTACTTCCACAGCATGGCTCCGGGCTTTGCATATTTACATGTTTGTTTTATTTATGTAACTATTTACATAATTACCATAATGAAACACTGCCAATGCTTTGTCCTATGTGAACCTGCAATGAACCCATAGTTTCTGAATAGGCGTTGCCTCCTCATGCTTGTTTGCACACTCATTTCTCACTCCCTCCCTCTCTCTCTCTCTCTCTTGCTCTCTCTCTCTCTCTCTTTCTCACACTCTCATTCCCATTATCTGCTCTTTTTTCTTTTGTTGTCTTCTGTTTGTCCTCTCCCTCTCCCTAGTGATACAAACCCCACCTCCCACAGCATCAGTAGGAAAGGTGCAAGATGTATTGCCAACCTGTGTGTGTGTGTGTGTGTGTGTATGTGCGTGCGTGTGTGTGACCTATGGTGCCCCCGCTGAAAGCCTCGTGCACCATAAGGGCCGCTCTATCTGATCTGCCCCATCTGCTATCAAGACAGGTAGTGTCTATGCCTGGGGGAGAACTCTCTTTCTCTCTCTCTGTCTTTCTGTCTCTCTCAATCTGTGTCTCCCCCTCTGTTTTACACCACACACACACACACACACACACACACACACACACAAACAAATAGGCCTACATGTGCTCACACACCACTGTGCCAAGGTACGGAGTGCTTGTTATTGAGACATCTGCCAGACTGTAGACTGACTGGCATCAGTCATCCAGCTGTAACAGATGATGATGAGGAGCAAGGTCAGTTCTCTGTCCTGTCCTTTGCTGCCCTGAAGGGCCTTTGCCTGTATTTTGCACTGATCTCTGAAACTACTCTAGACTATGCAACTCCAGTAAATAACAGTAAATGCAGGCTTACTAGGTACAGTAAGCTCTTTTTTAGCTCATTGTCTGGCTTGTATCAGGAATTTTATCACAGCCCTCAGGGGCAAACAGAGTGTGTATTTCAGAATCAGTTACAGGGTTACTTGATTCAACCTCAAATGCACAGGGATCAACAACTAATGTAGCAGCACAAGAGGACAGCGCAGGACTTCGGAATAGGCAGTGGCTGATACATTTCACTCCACATGTCACTGTGTATCCATGCAGCATGGCATGCACTGAGTTGAAACTGTAGGTGACAGTCCATCAGGGCAAAAAAAAAAAAAAAAAAGGTACTTTATACTGTAATTTTTCAAGCAGTAAGAAACGAAAGTGGTAGAAAAGGTAGGAAGATGGTAGAAAATATGGTAGAAACACATATTATGACGAGTGAAGCAGTGACAGCAAAGGAAAAGACAGAGTCAGTGCAGCTTTTACCGTCCACTTGTTGATGGAGCTATGATGATTTCACTTAAGCTTTTCTGGGTAACCATGATGTCAGGTATTTGTGAGGATATGAGTGGCATGCCACTCTGGAGAATGTTCCTCAAGGGATATTGTTAAAACTAATAAAGAGGAAATGTATTTTAATCACTCTGTGTGAAAACTATCGATAGATGTTTCTGCTGGAATTTGTATCTACAGGGCATGATGACATTGTGCCAGTATCATAGCTGTCACAGAGTCCTTCATAAAAAACAGCTCTTAGCAGAGGTTGGTACCAAATCATATAATGATTATAGATCAAAGCATATTCAGCATGCGTCAAGCTAAATGGATACTTGAAGATTCACAGCAGTATGGCCTGCTTGCATTCAGGGATGCCTCCAATTCTAGCAGAGCCTTTGTTGAGGTAGCTAAGGTAACTAACAACATAGAAACACTTTCTGCAATGTTACATGTATCTGTTAAAGAAAAATAATTGACTGAAAGTGAAAATGTCAAGGTACCCCTTAAGAAAAAAATGTCTTGCACCACCCCTTCACATTTCAAATGCACTGAGGAAGAAACAAGAAGAGGGCCTGGGGGACAAAGAAGGGAGGAAAGGAGAAATATCCATAATATAGTAATATAATAATGTAATATAATAATAATACAACAGATTAAAATTCTGAATGTCAAGGTATCCTTTTAACCATTCAACAAGTGTCTGTACCTCGGCTTTTTCTCTCCCTCTGTCCCTCTTTCTCTCCATCCCTCCATCTCTGCCAAGGACACTATCCTGGCTGTCGTTACCATGGAGACAAGCCCAGAAGGGCTGTGGGCGAGACATTTGAGGGACTGTGGGTGACTATGTGTATGTGGGTGTGCGTGTGTGTGTGTGTGTGTGTGTGTGTGTGTGTGTGTGTGTGTGTGCGCATGTGTATGTGCATGCGTGTATGTGTGTGTATGGACATCTAATCCCATGTTTGGCCATTTTTTTTCCCATATATTAATTACATTATATGCAATGGTTGAACTACTTCATCAGACAAGTGAGGTAAGTGGGAGGTGGGGTGG